>VDFB02390540.1:0-21692 GCA_007258455.2 Sequoia sempervirens | reverse complement strand
ATAAACATTTAATGTGTTTATCATATGTGAATGTAATTATATATATAGTTGAAATGGCGACATTTGCATTTCCATGTCAATTCGTATTTAGTTTAGACCATTGATGAAATGTCAGAATCCAATTACATATCAACAACTAGCACACTCTTGTGCTAAGTTAGGTCCATGACCCTTATTAACACGAGCTATTTGATTATTTAATCAATTTAGATTTATATATAAAGGGATTTTGTTCTAAAGAATATATATAGATATATATACACACACACTTTCACACGCACCCCATTCACAAATAATGCAATTATTCAAATCTAGGGGCTCGTTAACTCTAATTTATTCATACATATGCCACCCAATTGAATGAGCCTAAATTGTGTGTTGATTCCATCATGACGGCTACTTCCACTGGCTAGAACCTTCTACTCGATGATACTCTCTCTAATATGAGAAAATGTCACCAATTCATGATGCACTTATGAAATAGAAAACACATAATCAATCATCAGATATTATAATCACTTTTCTTAATTACTCTTCAAGTAATAATTAGCATAACCGAATTCTCTTTGCAGGGAAGTTGGTAATGATAAAAGCAGTACTTCATTCTTTACCTATTTATTTAATGTCAGTTCTTAAAATTCCTTTTGAGAAAGGCCTTGCTCTTCAAAAACTGTTCAAAAAATTTCTTTGGGCATAAAATGTTATGCAAAAAAAGAAACTCCCTTTAGTTGCATGGGATAATGTATGTAAATCGAAAGCTACAGGTGGGGCAGGTGTAAGAGACATTTTCTTATAAAATAAGGCTTTGCAGCTAAAATCAACTGCAATTGTATGCTAATCCCCGACAAGTGGTAGGCCAAATCATGAAATATTTGGATTCCTTGGAATGTGAAAAGATTTTCATGGAAAGGAATCTCCCCTAGATCTAAAATCAAGAATTTTATAATCGCTTGCAGATTAGTTGTCCTTCCTCACCTTTCTTGGCTAATTAACAATGGTGAGAAAGCTTTATTCTGGGATGATGCTTGGAATGTACATCAACCCCTCAAAATTCTTGGAGATTGGTCTCATATTGAGACTACTCTGAAATCTCTTTGGGGGGACAAAGTGAAAGATTATTTTGTTATTAATCAGGAGGATCCTTTACATCAGATTAGTTGGAAATGCTTTAGTTTTCTTCCAGTCTCATCTCACTCAAAGAATTCTCTTAAATCTGAATTACAAAAAGGACAAATTGTCTTCTCAGATAAATCTGATGTAATAATTTGGACAAAGTTTAAATTGGGTAGTTATATGATTAAGGAAGGATATAACTCTCTACAAAGTGAGAATAACCTATCCCCCTAGCACTCTACCCTTTGTTGGGGCCCCAATGTTTTACCAAAAATAGGATCTTTTCTCTAGTTAGCCATCAAAGACAAAATACTCTCATGATTCATACTTGATAGATTGGGAATATCACCTCTCTTTACATGTGTGATGTGTGGTAAGGCCTTCGAATCCACATATCACCTTCTTATTAATTTCCCCTTTTATTTTGAATGTTGGACATGGCTATTAAGAAAATTGGGTTGGTATTCTCCCTTGCAAAATGGGATCCTACAACATTTCTTAAGTTGGCCTAAGCTTCATTCAACTTCTAAATTTGCTTGTCTCTGGGAAATATCTCCCTCTACTCATCTAGAACATTTGGCTTGAAAGGAATAGGTGAATCTTTAAGAAGGACCAATTACCTTGGGAGCATATCATACAAAAAATTTCAATTTCAATTTCTGAAACTGCAATGTCTAGCCTTTTTAGGAATGGAATTTCTAGTAACAGTTTTTCTTCATGGGATTCCTTCATTCTAAAAATATGGTCTCTTCTCAAACTTCCCAATGTGGGCTCTTTGTTGAAAAAAAATACTCCAGTAAACAAATCCCTTATTAAATGGTTTCCTCCGCCTAAGGATTTTGTTAAACTCAACTTTGATGGGGATTCTAGAGGGAACCTTGGGAAATCAGGGGCTGCCTTGATCTTAAGAGATTGTTATGGTAATTTTGTTGGAGCAGTTTGTTCTATTCTTCTAGAAGGGACTACTAATGTTGCAGAATTAAATGCCTTAAAAATGGGTTTGGAGCTAGAAATTGAACGTTCAATACCCCATATATAGATTGAAGGGGACTCCATGGTTGTGATATTTGTAGTGTTAAATGGTCATTCAAATTCTTGGCATATGAATTACCTTGTCTCTCACATTCAATATATTTTGAATAATTTTTCTTCTTATCAAGTGATGCATTGCTATAGGGAAGCTAACAATCAAGCTGATCGATTAGAAAACAAAGCCGTTGATGGGAATATATAGCTAAAAAATATATCATACTAGGAGGATCTAAATTTTCAAAATTCCTAATAATAAAATAAATCTTATTAATAATCCCATGTGGTTCATTTGTGCTACAGGTTTACTTTAATCATGGTTTATGTGACCTAGGCTTATTGCTCTTCTTAGTTAGGTTTGGCTTCAGATCCTTTTAATTTAATTGAGTTGGAAGTTTTCTGAGTTGGAAATTATACTTGATTGGATTATTATTATTAGTGTGATTTGGCCATATGAACTTGTATCACAATTTTTAAATTCTATCACATGTATTCTAGGGCCTTCTCTTTTTATATTTTGTGGGCCCCTTCTCCACTCTAATCACTCATAAGGATTATCCCTTTTGGTTGGTTAGTGTGTGGAAGCTTGGCATCACACATCTAATTCAAATGTGGATTTCAAATTATCCAAAGGGTAAGTGGTGACCCCGAAAATCCAATTTCTTGGTGGCCAACAACTATAACTCATATTCTCGTTACTTTTCATTGAATACATGGCAATCTGATATGGCATGATTTAGAATATTCATGAATCTTTCTTCTTGAAACTCTTGATACTATTTATCACCTCTATTCTGCATTAATTTCTCTTGAGGATGTCTCCTCTTGTACGGTTAGTGGAGGATAACGATGGTGGTGACTATGGAATTTGTTGTGACTAGCATAGTATGGATTTAAATCCATCGATATTATTCATTCCCAATGGTACCATTTTTTTCTAGTGGATGTCTCCTCTCGAATGCTCCAAATTTGGGATATGCTCATTAGGGAAATTGAACCCTTTACTATTTCTAGCAATGTTGTTACCATGGGGATCATTGGAAGCTCTAGTTAATCTTGTGTTGCTAAATTGGACACAACTTCTGATGATTATTCTTTCACTTTTTGATTTGTGCAAATGTGAGATTGACATGCTCATACCTTATGGTGCCTGAGAAACATTAAAGGAATTCTGTCAGACATTTGATGTGGGCACTTTTCTTGTATTAAATTTGACATGTGAATAATTCCTTGGGAGATCCACTAATCCAAGGCTTTGATTTGGCTTAAATACAAATGGTACCTTGCTTTGATATGTTGATATGAAATTTAACACTTTGGCACCTATTGGTTATATTGCCTTACTGCTAGTTATCACTTGATCCATTGATGTTCTTTTGCATCACTTATGATGCCATGAGCTTTCAGTTGCATTAATGTTTCTATATCAACCGTCTACTTTACTCATGCAAATTTCTTATTTATAGATCTCTTTGTTTCCTTCTCTAATCAATTTATGGCTTTCATTTTGCTCTTTCTTTGAAATAGCAACAAGAAGAATCATGCAGACTTATTTCAGAGTATACATTCCACCAAGATATCTAGAATTAAGGGATGATAGACCATTCTCCTTTGGAAAGCTTGAATGAAATTGCATCTTAGAATGAAAACCTGTTAAAGATTCAATCAGAACCATTCTAGGGTATGATTGGTTGGACTTCCATGCTACGTCTCTGCCTAATGAGGTTGCATCCCAGTTTGTTTCTAACTTGATGGATGTGCTTTGGTGTAGTGAAATGGTGAAATTCCTTGTAGGTTTTTAGATTCTTCCCCATGTTTTTCCTTTTCCCATCTTACAAAATTCTTTGGATGGTTATGACATTCTAAAAGGTTCCAATATTGTGGGTGGCATCCTTTGTCATCAATTTCTAATTTTTGATTGATCTATCACTCTCTACTTAACACTATGGCTAATGATTATACTTATGACTTTATAAGGAGCCTCCATAGGCTCAAGCCTCATCTAGGGCATACTAATTCAAATATCTTGTTAGATTTGTTTGATTTTGTGTAGTTCTTGATTAGGCATGCTCTCACAGAACCACACTCAATTCCTTATTTCCCGCCTCCAAATGATCTAGAATCTTTGGAGGAAAGTGGTGTTTACTCCTGATGGTGGCTCATGGCTCTCTTCCTTCCCTCAAAATTGGTCAATATATGCTTCAGTTCTTTGAAAACTCACCTTCGCCATCTTCACTTCAGTCTTCTACTTACCTTTGCCACTTTTTATGAAAGTTTTTGATCTCAAAAATATTGCTCTTCTAGCACTAGAATGCTATATGATGGTTTCCTTCAAAATTTTCTCTTTGTTCTCTTAAATGACTATATGGAGTACTCTCTTCAAGTTATCTTTTGTACTCATGCTCTCTTCAACCTATCTTATGTAGTGGTGCTTTCTTAGGGTTCTCATTTTTAATTTTCTTTGTAACCCTAATTGGGAATTCTCATACATTTTTGGGCTCCCTCCTTCTCATGATCCATTCTAGATAGATTCTTGGTGTATGTTCTTGACAGTATTTTTGCTTCCTATCTTCTGTCGATCGAATTTTGTATTTTCTCGCAATGTACCTCTCCTTATTTTAATAATTATATGTTTGTGGCTTGCCACTTTTTTTTTTTTTTTAAAAAAAGGTTTACCTAAAGACAGTGTATATCACAAAAGGATCATAAGATATGTAGTTGTCTTTAGAGACCTCCTAGGAGGGACTTCAAAATGATTTTATCAAAAATAGAAGAATAGCAACACAAAATTTATATACAATGTAAGAAACCATCTATACCCAAGTAACTTGAAATAATTTCCTCAAGCACATCTATGTATATACTAAAAATAGTTGGAGAGAGTGGACAACTTTACTTGACTCCAATAGTTCTTTGAACCTCCTTTGTTTCACTAACCCTTGTGTGCATTATACAAATAATGGACTTGTAAAGTGTTATAACTATTGTTATCACATATTTAGGAAGATTATAAATCCTAAGCGTGTTAATGAGAAAATGGTGAGGAACAATGTTAAAGGTTTTATGAAAGTCTACATTGAAGCAACAATATATACTTTCATCTTTTTTCCTTAGCCTCCTTAATTATAGAGGTCAATATAAATGTATGATAATTGGTTTTATTATTTCTTCTTAATCCTACTTAACCCTTACCTTAAGCAACTTTATATTATCAACCCAACTAGAGATCTATGGATCTCTAAATAATATTTAGCAAATATTTTTGGAAAGGTATGATCAATCATGATGATGTGATTGAAAGGAAATTTGCAACCATATAAAACTATTTCCATGTAACCCCGGGAGAGAAAATTATGCAAAAAAATATTTAAAATCCAAATGCAAAGAATAGAAAACATACAACTGCATTATGACACAAGATATATGCTGGTAAAATCCCTCGAGGAAAACCTTGCTTCCAAATGCATCCATACTCATGTATTATCTCATGAACAAATATTACAATAAACTTGTAAAGTATCCGTACAAGGATTTTAAAAACCAAAATCCCTAATTGCACTCCATGTAAACAAGAAAATGTGAATCATCTAACCAACCTCCTAATCCATGCTTCTTTTCACATGTGTATCATACAAAAGAGATGTTCAAACTAGCCTTAGCCAAAATAGTCAACCCCAACAACTACCACATGTGCTTTATTTCTTTTGTAGAAACATTATTGTAACAAAAACCACTAGTAAGGATATTATATTAACCATGATGTGACTAATACCATGAGTTTACAAAACCATTCTCATTTACTTTTTGGTACACTAATTTTTCTCTCAATATTAAATATTTTTCCAATGTGCAAACCTACATTAAATATTTATCTCAATGTTACACATGACATAAAATGGCCTCACAAATGTCTAACCCATGTAATGTATGCATCCCTAGATTCCCCTAGGTGCACCGCAAAATATTATTTTACATTATAGCATTATGCAAGGTGAATGAATCGACTTTTTCTAATAATAATAATTAATAGGATATTGTAAATGATTCTAAATTTTTATGAGTAAAAGCACAAACATGTGTCACACTTTTGGCCAACAAAATAGTTTCTAGTGAAACAATTTCAGGTGAAACTATTTCACTTGAAACCATGTGGCACTTACATGACACATATAGTTTTGGGAAAAAACCCTTTGGTTTGAAACCATCAAATAGATTTTTTAAATAAAAAAGCTAAATGGAGGTTCATTTTATATGCAAGGTTTCAAATGAAACCTTTTCAGCCAAGAGGGTTTTGATTGAAACCTTTTTGCTTGAAACTATCTATGTGGCCACCTACGTGGAAACTCAATCCCTCTTTTGGGGGAAAAAATCAACTTCAACTTTAGATTTCTCCAAGTAGGGATACTTTCATGAAAATATGAAAATACCCTTTTGTAGATCTCAAAGTTTAGAATCCAAAAATATTTTATTTAATATTTTGATTAGTTTTAAATTATTCTTTTTTTTAATTTACTGTAAGTAGGTTTTTATAATCAAACATGAGGCTGAAAATAATTTTTTTTAAATATTAAAATATAATTTTATAATTTTGAAAAATATATGGTACATTAGAGGAGAGAATCCTCTCCAAGAGGGAATAATTTTTTAAAATCATAAAAAATCCTAACAAAATTTGATGTCTCATGAAAACTATTATGTTTTGATTAAGTTTGAATTTTTAAAAAATATTAAAAAAAAAACATGCACTAGATTTCCAAGTAATCTATATTGAGAAAAAAAACAGAGATTTTTTTTTTTTCTCTTTTTGTGACATCCTTATCGACCTCTTTAAAAAATATCAGCATTAAAATTCTTCTCTTAAATTTATAAAAAATATGTTCAACTATTTTTTTTTTTTTTAAAAAAAATTATAAACATAAATTGCATTAAGAGTTCTACATTTCATTATTTTACATCGTTTAAAAATTTAAAACATAAATATTACTTTAAGGTGGTCAAAGTTAAAAGTTTATATTTGTGTTGGTCATTTTCTTTATGAAAATGTGACACAATTCTATATTTTACCCATACCAAACATGGATGATGTGGCTTGTCCATGAGAAAAGAAAGTCATAGGATACAATATAGTTAAATAGGTTGGCTCTAGGTTAACTACCAAAACTTCTAGACTATGCTTGAAGAATTTAATTGTTAGGTTATCTACAAAGATTTATTAGAGTTAATTTTAAGTCTGGCATAGAACACAAGCCAATCTATAAACAAATTATGCCAAATAGACTTGGGGTTAATAATTATGCAAAGTTGGGAGGCAACCCACCCCAAGTTTTCATTATTACTTTTTATTAATTCCTTAAAATAACAAGGGATTGGGGGATCCTTGCAACCCACTTCCCACACCATTATGTGATAGAGTGTACCCATAGAGGCCCATAAGGCCCCATCTAATCCCCTTAATGAGAATGTGACTTTCTTTGGCCTACCCACTCTACTATGGGTATGAAGGTGCATTAACTCCATCATCCCCAATAAATTTAAACTATGATTTTAATGAGCACACCATTAACAATACTTTGGACCCATTTTAAATTAAAACCACCTAGCCTTAATACCACTTGCACCCTTTTTAAGGGTTGTTTCAAACTCTTAAAAATAGATTTATTTTATTAAAAACAATTTTGAAAAAAAAAAAAGTTGGTTTTGAAACTTGCTAAAATATTATACCCCTCAAGTGGTTTTTCACTTACCAAGAAGATATTTTTAGTGAAGATAGGAGGCTTTGTGGGAACTTTGGTGGTTTGATCTAAATCTTAATACATTTGACAATTTTGCTAATTTTAATAGTTTTTAGCAAACTTAAAGATTTGGCTATCTTTGATAGGATTCCCATTAATTGGTATATTTTACTAAATTTGATGGCACCTCCATTTATTGAAGCAAATCTAAATTTGTTGGGTTACTCTAAAACTAGTGGATTTCTCTATATTTTACAACCCTCACAAATGACATATTTTTTTTTCAATTGACTTCAGAAGCTTCATTATTGGCCACCTCATATCTGATTTTGGTGATTCTTCATCCTAGATATTTTTCCCAACCTTTCATTGGTGTAATTATTTTTTTTCTCATAACACTTGGTTTTCCTATAATTTGAGTTTTCTCACATACATCGTTGCACAATCTTGAATTTTTTGAACTTTGGAGCCTTGTAACATTCTCATAAAAACTCAAAATTGAGTTCTATTTTTGAAAGGTTTAAAAACTCATGCTTCCAACATACATTTTTGGAATTGAGGTTTTTCCCATTTGTTACTTGGAATGTATTCTAGGAATCATGTAAATTACTTGCAACTATGAACATAAATTGATGAGTTCAATTTGGAAAGTGACTTGAACTTTGAGAATGGTCATGAGTATTTGTAATGAGGATGAGCGATACAAACATTTGATAGTTTTGACTCTCACAAGCTAACATCACAAAGAAACTTAAGACATAATTTATCATTAACAAATAATGTGGGATAACTAGTTGATGATGCATGTCAATTCCACGACTATGAAAATTTTAAAAATTGTAAGGTCAAAAACCATTACATGACATCATGCAACTTCAATACCATGAGATCAGTTAGGTAAGTTGTTATTGTATAAACGATTACATGACATCAAAATTGACATTGACATTGAACATAAATATATATTATTTTGAATTGGGAGCTAATTATAATATATATCATCCATGGAATTCAAATCACAAAATTTACCCTTTAGAAATTAATGATGTTGATATTAGAGAGCATGATACTAACAATAATACAAAAATAAATAATTAGTAGGTTCTATCTAGGCTAGTTCTAAGATAATATATATATTTGTCAAATATTCCAATATTTGCTCAACATAAATTTGAAATGTAGTATTATTAGAATCAATTTCAATTATCAAATGATATGTACATCAAATAATATTGTGTTTCACATAATCGAGTTGATTGGAAAGACCAATTCATAGTGAATTATATAATCCACACTATCTCAAGTAATTTGTGTAAAAAAACAAGGCATTGCATTTAACATAAATCATAGAACATCATGAATTGCATGGTATTCATCAATCTCTTAAGGTCCAACCATCCAATGAAATACTATAATAGGTAAATTTATGTTATTATGACAAAAGATCCTTGTTAATTATTGGACCAACAAGAATCACTACTTATAACATACATGCAAATTACAACTCGCACATCCTTGAAGATTCCTATTAAAATTATGATAGAAAGAATTTAAGTGTGTTTAATATATTATTAATTAAGTTTTATAGGCACCAAGATGTTTGTTAATATCAACAATCACTTGAAATATATATTTTTTCATATGGTACAAAATATTTTTGTAGAAATAAAATTATTCTTATTGGTGATCTCACCCAATTGCCTTCCATGAATAACATACCATTATATATGCAAGTTTACTCCACTTAATTGTTCTACTTTGTATGAATTTTTTAAGTTTTACAAGTCAAATATATTAAATAATGACTAATGTAACTATACAATTTTTTACATTTATATTTTTTATTCTCATTGATTACAAGCAATACTTATGGTAAAGCATTGTGGCTTATTTTCCAAATAATGGTGACCTTAGAGGTAGTTTCCACCAATAGGAGAATGAACCAAAATAAGTTAGATATAAAATTCTCTTAACAAACATTTGAAATGCATTAATAATATATGAGAACTAATAATTCCTCAAGGGATGAATAATAATCACTATCAATATTGAGAAATGCACATTATTTGATGTATATGTGTATCTATATGTGACAAATAATATGGTCATTATCTATAATAAGAGAATTTATTTTAACTAGACCACTTGCATGCATTCTATCTACATATATCAAGTATATTGAATCACATATGGATGATGATGAACATCTAGACAATGAAATAATCTTGTGTTTCCCAATACCTAATGTTGGTGTACAATTTATAAGTAGATTCCAACTTAGTCACTGGGGCACTTCTTACTGTAAAGATTATAGTCTATTCTAAAGATATTAAACCATTTGACTTGTCCTTTATGAGATTGTCAAGTTTATTTTATTATGTAGGTGTGTTATAGGACATGACTAATTCAAAATTTTGTCCCATGTTACCTATTATAAGAGGTAACAATACACATATTCTAATAAAATGATGTAGGTCCTAACCATACACAAATCACAAGGGCTAACATTAGAAAGCCACAATAGATATTGGTAAACTAGAGAGAATAGGATTGAAATTCACAACTATCTATGTATAGTTTAAATCTCTCAACTCGTTCAAGTATTACCACCACTCTCATTTGAACACTACTCAAAGATAGAAAATACATGTTATGTAAACAATAGAATAAGTGAAGAGCAACTCTTAGAGTCTATCTCTAACCTAATATTTCAAGCAAGCATTCAATGAACATCTATTTTGTATGAAATTGGTATGATTCCCTATATGGTTTGGTCTTTGTATTATTAATAATGCTTTTTTATTGCTATCTAAAATCTTAACTATCAAAATAAAACTATATATATAATGTTTTCCATTGTCATGTTTTTGATATAAAAAGCAGCAAAACAAAGGTGTTGTCCCTTTAATACGAAGCCCTGTGGGTGATTTGCTATCAATTATAATATAAGGTTACTAATTATAGCAATATGTTTTCATTTAATATATTAAATGGTATAATCTTGAGATTTGTCTTTCAATGTATCAAAACTAAATCTCATGTTTGACTTTGAAGAATTGTAGTAAAACTTTTCATATTCAATATCCACATTATACAACTACCAAAAAAAATATACATATGATAAATTAGATAAAAACATACAAAAAAAATTCTCATTATACTTCAAAAATAAATATCTATTAAACAATCAATAACACTTCTAAATTATTTTTTAATTATTATTTTAATTATTTATCCCTTGTCTTAACTTTACACCTAACCCAATCCAACCCAACCTAAACCTAGCTCTTCTATTACTTTGAATCTATTTCAAGATCTCAAGTAACCATTTACTAAGCACGAGATAAAAAAACAAAAAACAAAACAAAACAAAACAAAAAATCATTTTCTTAATCATTCAATTAAGCAAGTGAGTTGGGACATTTTTTAAAATATATGATTGAATTCTTTAGAAAAATATGTTGTGTAATGATTAGTTCCTACCATTACAATATAATTTATAGTAACTATACAAAAGACTAACATGTATTTGTTGATTTAATAATTTATTTGTAATAAAATTGAATCTAATATACATAATTATATAATACAAGAAAAGTATATTAAAATATTCATCTAATATTTTAATACTTTGACTTTTGATATGTCTATGTTAAAATATCCTATGAAAATTGTGATATTATATTAAAGTAAAATATTCTCAACTTCTCATGATAAAGATTTTATGATTTGAAACTTTTATTTGTCAATATACTTCATTTTGTACTTTGAAGTTACTCTTCTAAGATTGATTATTCCTTTTATGATGCGTTCTTGATCATTCTGCTTAAAAATCATTTTATTTAATAATCAAACAATTAATAGTAATTTTATACTTTATCCATATTAAAAAATCTTTAAAAAAAATTGATCAAAATTGACCTTCAAGATAATATTCAAGAATAATTGTTTTCCAATAAAAAACAATAATTAAAAAATAAATTTGAAAAAAGATTGTACAAAAGTGCCATTGAAAGGATCAAATAAATGATATGAAATTAAGTTGGGAATGAGATGAATGAGCTCCCACTATATTATTAGCATTCATTTATCATTGATTAAAATTCAAGTGAATGCTTAAGCAAATCTAGCTGGCCAAAGTTTTTACTTTGCACTAACTTTGGAGTTTAAAGATCGTCTTAGGGTAAAAGTTAGAGAAAGGCGGCGATTCGTTCACAAGTTAAGGTTCATTTTTATTAATATATTTCATATAAAAGACATAGAATAGAATCACTCATATTTAGATATTAAAAAAAGTCAAACTATTAGAGTTGGTAGGAGGAGAAGGGGGATCACAATCAAATGATGGACCACACACATTCGAGAGATCCTTGTTGTCAATAATGTGCTTCTAATCTAGGATGGAGTTATCTTAATCTTTATCTTTTCCTTGTTGAGTAGTAATATGTATGGGTGAAATGGCAAAGATCTAAGGAAACTTTCCATCATCTAGCTAGTCAACATGGCCACACTAAGAAGGAGAGTGATGTTTATGTCATAGAGGAGTCCATCCACATTGCTGAGGATGTGAAGAGTCGTGGGAGCCACAATAGCTGATGAGCCTGGGAAATAGCTTGTTTTCTTCCTTTTTGTTTATAACTTTTAACATTTCAAGTTGTTTATCTCATAGACAATCATGAACCTTATATATCTTTTATATCTGTTATGCATCCTAAACTAGACTTTACCATGTGTAAATATAATTATGATAGATGATGATGTTTGCATGGATAAATGTGTGAATATGTATGAAATTCAATATGAATATGTGTTTAATTAATGGTTGATAATGGTGTGTATACTTTAGATGAAACTAACTTCTTGCAGTGAGAAGAATTGCAACCCACAACAATTGGAGAGCCCAACTTGCAGCCAAAGAATTCTAGGCAGATTACAGGGGAGAGTCCAGAACACTGAGAATGTGATAGTTACAAGGAATAAGAAGACGATCATTGAAGTGGCCAATCGTGAGTCACCAAATTGTCCAATAAAATGTTGGAAGGAAGAAAAACTTTGTAGTGCTTAAGAAGCCAACATGACTGTTTTCATAGAGAACATCTTTGTCAAACCATTAGGGAAAAGTGTCAATCCTATTTGTCTTTTTCTATCTTTTTCAGTTACAGTTTCAGTTGCAAAGACTTTGTCTCTCTCTATTTTGAAGGAGAGTGGACACCTGCATTTAATTTCTATTTTCAATCCTTATGCAAATAAACCTCATCTTGAACCTATATAGATGGATCAGTGGTTGAGGAGCAGATATAGTTGGAAGATATATGTTTTGATAGTTATAGTTTTGTGTGAATTTATTTTTGGATTAGATTATGTTAAATATTTTTTCATCAACGTTTCAGATCACACTCTATGATCCATCATCGGGATGGTAGAGAGCAAGAGGAGAAAATGGTTGATTGCAGACTTGGAGCAACTAAAAAGAGAGAGGAAGGTGAAGGGAATGAGGCACACAATTCGAGGTTCAAGGTCAACTCAAGGAGAATGAAACCCCAAAAAATGAGAAAAACAAAAAACCCAAAAATGCAAGTCAATGAGCCAAGACAAAAGCCCCAACAACAAAAATAAAAATCAACAACAAGGAAGAAAAAATGACTAAAACCCAACTAGACACAAAGGACAAGAAAAAGATGACAAAGAAAACTAAAGAGAACCTAAAAGACAAAAGAAGGAAGAATTTGTGCAAAGCCTTGTAAAGCATCACTCTCTCTCTCTCTCTATATATATATATATCAAAGAAATGAAACATCAAATAAAATTAAAGACTATAAAAGCAACACAAGTATTAAGATTAAAATGCAAAGAAATAAAAGAATGCAAATAAATGGTAAATAAAATGTAAATGAAGTAAATAAAGAGATTAAAACAATGCAAAAGCATCTATGTATGTATATGTATATGTATATCAGAGAGCATCCAAAATAAATTAAAACTGAAAGCAACACAAAGCCAATGAATTAAAAATGCACAAAAGCAAATAAAAGAATGTAAAATAAATAAAATAAAATAAAATATAAATGAGTAAATAAAATTAAAGAACAATAAAAGTAACACAAAGGCCAAAGATTGAGAAACATGAAACCAGATAAAAGAATGCAAATAGAATTAAAATTAGAAATAAGTATAAAATGAAACAGAGGAAATAAAAGATTAAAGAAGTGAAAAGAACTAAAGATAAAAAATATAAGCAAATAAAAGAATGAATTAAGTAGTAACAAAGTGTAAAGAAATGGATTTAAAAATAAAAGAAACAGAAAAGTAAAAAATAAAATGACATGAAATGTATAAAATGTGATCAGTAATTACAGTTAAAAATACAAAATAAAATCAAATGCAAAATAGAAGCAATTGAAAGATATATGTATATGTATATATGTATATATATATATATGTATATATATATGATAAAATATATAAGTAAAAATGTATATAAATGACTTGATAAATAAATTTATAAACTTAATAATTAGTAAATATATAAATATATATTAATGCCCAAAAAAAGCGAAAGAAAAATAGAGATAAGATACAAAAGAAGAAGCCACAAAAATGAAACGATCCAAATGAAGAAGGAGAAAGGGAGATCAATAAAAATAATAAATAAAAACCAAAGAGAGAAGAACCAACCAAGCACAAAAGAAACCACAACAGAAGGGGGAAAAAGAAGAGGGCTAAAGCCAAAGGAGAGGGGAAGGATGAGACAACCAAGAGGAAGAAAGAAGAGAGGGGGAGATTCCAAACCCCTAGAATGACAGAGGCGCGGGGGAAAGCAAGGAGGAGGCCAGACAGGAAAGAAGAAAGGGAAGCCAACAACAAGGGGACCCACCACCCAAGAAGGGGGAACCAAGGATAAGACTAAGTCAGGTTAACACAAGTTGGATAGTAACGGTTGCCAAGCATTATTGAGACTTCACCCTTCATCACAATTTAGGTTAGAAGGGTGGAAGTTGATATGAATGGCTTCCTAGAGTTTTCTCTTGAAAATTTGTCTTCTTTGCACAAAACTTGACTATTTTCTAAACAAATGTGGTGCTTAGTTGAAGACGAGTGGTCTACTAGAGCAGATTTGTCAACCCGCTCGTACTTGATATCCACACTATGTTATTTGATTCTTGTGCAAAAAGATCGACCAGTTTCACCAATATAAGGAATGCCACAAGAACAACTAACTTGTAGACTCCAGACTCTAGAAAAATGTCTCTAGAATCTTTGAGGGAGGGGAGATGATGCTTCACAGTGGAATAGGGCTTGAAGGCACATCTAAGACCCTTTTTAAGAAGGATCTTAGATATTTTTTGAGAGATTCTCTCAATATAAGGGAGAGAGGCGTCGGGGAGGAACATCAGCTTGGTGGATAAGGAGTGGGAATAGAAATATGATTTGACCAGGTTCAAGGCTCAAGAGATTTGCTTGCTTTTGTACCCATTCAAGATGAAGACTCTACGAAGATGGGCTAGTTCTTGGTCCAGGTTATCTTCATCATAGATAGAGAAGGCTCTCAAGGCAAGGGTTTTTAGGACACCACTTTTTTGGGAAGGGTGGTGATGAGAATAAGAGTGGAGGTAGAGATCGGTGTGGGTAGCCTTGCGAAAAACACGATGATCGAGGGTACCATCTAGTTTTTTTATGAGAAAGATGTCTAGGAAAGGAAGTTGGTCGTCGAATTCAATCTCCTTAGTAAAGGAGATGCACTAGGCTAAACTATTGAGGTGAGCATGGAACTCCTCAAGCTTATCAAGCCCATGATGCTAGCAAATGTTAGTGTCATCCAAATAACATTTCCACCATCTCTACTTGAGGGGGAAGGAGAAAAGGGAAGATTCCTCAAAATGTTCCATATAGAGGTTAGTTATGACTGGAGAAAGTAGGGAACCCATGGCTACACCATCATCCTGCTCGTAGATGACATCTTGGAAAGTGAAGAAAGTGGATCTCAAGCATAATTCTACAAGGGTGGCAATCTCATCATTAGACTTATGCTTTACAATCTCATCATTAGACTTAATTGTCAAGCGTAAGTCTAATGATGAGATTGCCACCCTTGTAGAATTATGCTTGAGATCCAATTTCTTCACTTTCCAAGATGTCATCTATGAAAATGAGCTAATGTATGAGTTCCCACTTTCTCGGTCTGTAGCTCTATATGTTACGAGAATATTCTCCTTTCCCCTCAAAGATAGTGGAAATGTTATGTGAATGTTTTAACATTTGTTGGCTCTCCTTGGCCTTGATAAGCTTGAAGTATGTATAATAGTTTAGCCAGATGCATCTCTTTACTAAGGAATTGAGCTGTGGCTGCTTCCTTTCTTATCTTCCCTCAAAAATTGATCTACCCTCGATCGTCAGTTTGCCAAGACTCTGCCTTTCTTCTTCTCATCACCACCCTTCAGTGCTGAGGAGGCAGCACCTTATCTGTGTTGAGATGACTAGACAGAGGCGGCCCATCTTCATAAGAGTCTTAATGAGCAAAGCAACAAATGTCTTGATCTTTAGCCTAGCCAAAATATGTTCTATTTCACTCATATCCTGAAGTCCTCGCTGTCTCTCCTTATGATAAAGTCTCTCCAAAGTCTCTGAGATCCTTTAAAAAGGGTTTAGTGTGCCTTCGACCTATTCGTGTGACTGTCTCCCCTTCCTCGAGACCCAGAAGACATTTGCTGGAGATGCGAGGTCTTCCCAGGTGGTTGTTCTTTGTGGCATTCCTGTTGAGAATAGTGATCTTTTTTGCCTGAGACTCAGAGCAATGTGAATTATCAGGCTATGAAGTGAGTTGACTAAATGCTCTGCTTGGGCTGCCTCGTCAACTAAGCACCACATTTGTTTAGAAAACACTCAAGTTTTGTGCAAAGAAGACAATTTTTTCAAGAAAAAACTCCAAGAAGCCATTCATATCAACTTCCACCCTTCTAACCTGAATCATGATGAAGGGTGGAGTCTCAGTTTCATATACAATACTTCATTGTTAGTTTTATGTTATGCACTCATGAATGAGAAATATTTGAAGATTCTTGTTAGATTATAGAGTTTAATTATATAGAATAAAGATTTTATAGTTTACTATTATGATTAGTTGAATCAAGTAGCACATATTTGGTTTCTCCTGTGGGTACAACAACTCGAGCAAGGGCCACTCGATGTATTGTTCACCCACCTTAATTTTTGTTGTTAATTTAGATGTTTACATTGTTGCATTCATTTCAATTAGATTCCTCATAACATGCACATGAATGATATCTTGTCTCATGATTTAATGTTCTATAATGTATCATTGAGTCATCCTCCAGAGTGAGTTTAGTAGTTAGAAGTAAGAATCAGTAGTGCTAGTGAAATTACAGAGTTCAAGTTTAGCAGTTAACAATTACAATGTAAAGTTGAAGGTACCCGCAACATCAATAGTAGATTAAGTTATTTCACTTGTTTTGTAGTTTACACTTTATTTCCTTTTCAGCCTTACTTTTTTCTTGCACATGTGTACACCACCTATACTTGATGATATAGGTCATGTAGAGTTTGTGAATGCACATATAGTGCCAACATCATCACAAGCTTAGGAAGCCCTAGTTGATAATTAAATGGAGCATTTGCAAGGGTTTAGTGGATTTTTCAGCTAGGAACCTCTTCTCTGAATTATGTGTCTAACGCCAAGTTGAACGAGTATTAGTGAGGCCCTATAATAGCCACACCTATAGCTATGATTATGAGCATGTTGAATTCCATGTAGCAAAGAGGCACACCCTCATGGCAAAGAAGTGTCCTTGTTGGTAGGTGTGTAGCAAAAAATGTATACTTGGACATTTTTACGCTCATTTGAGTCTTTCTTATGGATTTTGGCTTGATTTTACCTTGATTTAATGTTGTAATGTGGCCAACACATTCACATTAGGTCTTGGATCCTTGAGAATCAATAAGAATTCTATGATGCCTTGTAAAAGTGTTGTGAAGTGTTGTAACCCACTTTCACACTTTTTTAGGACCTTTTTATTATAATTCACTTAAATAACCTCTTTTTATCACTTACCAAGCCTCATTTAAAAGTGTTGTAAAGATTTGTAACAAACTTTCACACTTTTCTAAGCTTGTCATCAATAATTTGACCCTTTCTTATGTTTAAATGACCCCTTAATGCACTTTTCGGCCCTACTTAAGTGTGTTTCAAAGAATAATCCTGTTAAACATCATTAAATGCACTTTAATTCCTGACACCCAGTAAAATTTTCCTGGTGGGACCAAGTCGCCACCTTGGGTGACTTAGTCCCGCTAGGCACAAAAATCAAAATTATTTTAAATTTCTGGTGGGATATTATTCTCTTAACCTTGAGGTTGGCCTATGATGTGTTATTTTTGATAAATTTTGTGAAATCAAGTATAAATAAAGGGTTTTCCTCTCATTTTCACCCCCATTCATCTAATACATTCATTCATACATTAGCATAGATTCACTAATCATTCTCAAGCATTCTAGGCATTATCAAGCATACATTGGAGCATCTACTTGCATATCTTCAAATTTCTGCATCCAGGGTTTGGTGAGTTGTAGCATTGCATGTTGTTCATTCATCATTTTCTTTCTATTTCATTACATTTTAAAGGGTTTGATTACCAAATTGGGGTTTGACCAAGGCTTGAACCCCTATTCACTAACCCTTAACCCTTTTTCCCCTCTTTGCATGTGTGTTTTGTAGGTCTTGTATGTAAATTTGTCAAAGAGCAAGGTGTTAAAAGGTGTCATCATTTCATCAAAGCCATTCAAGTCAACAAAATCCCTAAGAGAAGCTTGGAGATCACTTACAGCCTGATTTCTGCAAAATCAAATCCAGACATCTATCAAGAAGAGAAGTGCAGATCGAGAGCTATAGATTCCTATCCCAAAATTCATGAAAGCTAAAGGTGGACTAAGTTTCCATTAGTGGCGAATTAGTCCCACTACCATGCCTAAAAAGTGATTCTTGTATTTCTAGATACCCTTTTGGCTGAAACCTGTTTCGACAGAATCTTCCTGAAATAGGACTAAGTCGCCCAGCTTGGCATAAGTGTCTCGGTTGGCTTCAACAATAAATTTTACAGGATTCCAGAGCCTCTCTGCATCACATTCCAGTTTCCAGGTGCACCTCTCCATTTGATTTGATTTATGTTATTGTTTGTTTGCATTCTCAAGTCATTTTGCATACATCACTGTGTTTTCAAACAACTTGCATTTCTTAGATTTTTCATTAATAATTCATTTCCTTCATTAGTTCATTGCATTAGGACATTGCATTTAGGCATATTTCATTCATACTCATATTATTTTTGAGTGTGGACATTGTGCATTTTGGCCCATTTCTCTCCTTTTAGGTGAAAAACCCTAGAAGTGCTAGAGAACCTTGGATGCCAAAATCGATGTCCACATTTTGGTGCACCCAACTTTAGAAAATTTTCCTTTTGATTTCAAGTGCATTTACATCCTAGGAATAGCTTGCATCGACATTGTATTAGGTTTTGCATTCTAGGGTTTTCAAAATTGCATTAGTGAAAAGCTCATATAGCTTGCATTAATGCATTGCATTTCATTAAAAAATTCAAAAAAAATTGCATTTTCATACTGTATCTGCATCCGAAAATCTAAAAATCATAAAATTCCATTAAAAATTCTAAAAAATCTCAAAAAAATTACAACCTGGACTAATTCGCCAAACTGGGCGACTTAGTCCACTAGCACATTTTGCACTGTAATTTTTATCATTTCCAGATCATTTTCTGCATTTTTGTTTTCTATTATTGCATTTTTTTTACCATTTCTAGATTTTTTTGTTTTATTCCATTTCTTGCACTTAGTTTCCTTTCATTTATTTGCATCATGGCTATGTGTTTTAATAAGTTTTGGGTGTCATTAAAATCCTTAGTTGACATGTCAAGTTGTGCCTTTGGAATTGATCCTAATGACATTGAGCTTCCTCATGCTCCTTCAACTCCTCATGAATGTCCTCCTCATGATGTTGACATCATTAGAGAAGATGATGACAGCATGAATAAGTTCCTAAATGAATACCTGGACAACCTCGAAGCTAATGCATCCTTTTATCCATCTATGAAACAACAAGACCTTCCTATAGTGCCAACTCCTGATATGTTTGGTTATTTACATCCTGAAACAAATAAAAGGACCTATGCTCCCTCCATCAGGTGAACCTAGTTCTTCTAAACAAGCAACCCCTCAACCATTTTATGATAACAAATCCACCAATACTCCAATCAACCTTGAAGAAACCTATGGCAAAGGTTTTACCATCTTGAGCAAACAAGGATGTGACACAACAACTGAACATGACATTCATCAACTCTTAGAACAAAATACAATAGATGAAAACACAATGGGATTAGGTTATCAAGATCCCTCTCATAATAGCAAGCCCCCTTGAGAATATTGAAGACTTCGTGATGATGGCATGGTGATCTTTGATTCCCATCTCGATTTGAATGTCCTTCTTCCTTGAGAACAACCCTTACCTGATAACAATGGCAAGGATGAAAGGATCACTTTGGGTCCTCCTCCTTCCATTTGAGAAAAGGGTGAATCTAGCAAACGCAAGAGGCCTTACAATTTACAAAAACTCAAGTTTCCTCTCCGTCCACCACCTAAATGTGAAAGTAAATTGCAAATAATTTTAAATAAAGGACTCATACTATTACCACCTATGAATAGGTTGGTGATATATCCTAAAGATGCTAACGTTCTACATTGTGCATATCATTAATTTCTGGGACATAGAAGTGATGAGTGTCACCAATTGAAAGAAATACTAAGAAAGTATCATTTTGATGGCGATAATTGTTATCCAATCATTCCATCCACTGAACACTTTATCATGTAATAGTTGTAGAACATTCTCTTCTCACTATTACATGACCTTTCCCATCACCTACCTCGGCTCATTCTTGTCTTGCACTCAATGGGGGCAAGAAGGTGTTACCCTTGTCCTAGTTAGTAATGCATTTTTTGTTGTCCCTTAGCTGTGTTATTCACCTTCCGCTTATACCAATTGAGACTAGGAGGCAAATGACTTGCTTGACGATTGACTTGCATTTGCCTTGCTAGTCTTTTACATCATGTTTTTCTTTTTCTTTTGTGTTTGCATGTGCGTAACGTGTTCCCCCGTAATGTTTTGTTTGATGTTCTCTCTCTTGGTGACATTCCTCTATTTTTACCTTCATTCTTCTATATGTCGTACATCACTTTCGCCTTTTTCTTTTGTCATTTTCTTGTGTTTTCCTTTTGGGGATGACACAAGGCATTGAGACTAAAATGTCTCTTTCATGTTGACCCAAAAGGCCCCTTTTCTTTTTCTTTTTCTTTTTCTTTTTCTTGTGTTTTCCTTTAGGGATGACACAAGGCATTGAACTAAATGTCTCTTTCATGTTGACCCAAAGGCGCTTTTCTTTTTTTTTTTTTACCTTTTTCCTTTTCTTGTGTTTTTCTTTTTGGGAATGATGTAGGCATTGAGACCAAAATGTCTCTCTCATGTTGACCCAAATAGCTTTTTTATTTTCTTTTTCCTTTGCATTTTCATTTGCTTGTGTTTTCCTTTTGGAGATGGCGCAAAGTGTTGAGACACCCTATGTCTCTTCCATGTTGACCCAAAAGAATCTTTCTTTTTCTTTGTTTTCACTCTCTTTGTATCATTCTTCTAGTTCTATGTATTTGAGGAATGATGACAGTTCTGAGCTCTCTACACAAAATATTGCAACAAAGAACATACTAACCCCAAATTATCCATAGATCCCTTATGTGTT
>VDFB02390539.1:0-23935 GCA_007258455.2 Sequoia sempervirens | reverse complement strand
AATTGCAAATTGGTACTCAAACCCGGAGCATGGTATACATTAACTGCTCCATTTCAGCATTGACTTTTCTGGAAACACATACAGGTAGGATATAACTATTTGCAGTAATTATTTGATCATCCTCGGCCTTATAAAGTGAATCAAACAAGGTGCCATGTTTAGTCACATATGATGTGAGCATCTAGAATCTGCAACACATTAATGAAAGCAAGAGTACATATTTCTTAACAAGTAACAGAAAAGCCATTACCCTGGTATTACTTAGAAGCCACTTCCAACCTTTTGCTTTTCTTTTGATAATCATCAAATCACTTGATGTGTCTCCTTTGACAAAGTTCTGTTTTTCCACAATATGAGCAAGCTTTCTCTTTTTTCTACATCTAATCATCATGCTTATATTTGCACCCATTGAATTTCCTCTTTTCCATACTTATGATATGTGTAGTGGTATTGGTGTTTAGATCTTACCTTACCATTTTAAATGAGCTTTTGTTGGCTCATCAATGAGCATAGTGCAGAACTCATCATAGATAAAATCATGCTTTTCTTTATTGGAAGCCTTGCGGAAAGAAATCCATAGTGAAGTACATTGCCAGAGGCTCTCAAGTTTGATAGAATTATCTCAATTAGTTGCAGAAGAATTTCGTATAACCAACATGATACCCTTCCAGTTATGATCAAATCACCTTGATCCATGCCAAATTATATTCTGTTCTTTCAAATCTTAAAGGATCAAAGAGAAAGAGCCCATTGCTCAGTTGGATAACTCTTACTTGATTAGTTTGATTGAAGAGAATTCCTAGCATGTTCCTTTAAAGTCACCTTTCCATGAACGTGGAATCTCAACTCCTTGGCAATATTAAAAGCCACCACTTGAAAGGCTTCATCAGAGTGATTATTCAATATATAGTTTTTTAATAATTTTTTGCATAGTATGACATTGTTTTTCAATTGTATACTCTTCATAAGGTACCAGAGACCCTTGCTCATCAATCTTCCATATCCTCCTCCCAAACACTATAGTTCCAGCCATTTAAGAAGGCAATCTCTGAATCTGAATCCATATTTGGCAGCTCCTCAACATATAGCCATACCTGCTCAAAATGTGAGACAACTTCCACCATAAAGTAGAGTTCAGAGAGTGGCCTTTCAAACAGTCTGAAAATCTGAGTTTGTCTCTGAAAAAATCACCCACCACAAATGCAAAACTAGGGCAAACTAGGGTTTCAAAAATACCTCCAACATATCTTCAATCCTTCCACAAACAAAAGCAATCAGAACATATATGTAGATCTTGAAAAAATAGGAGAGATAAAAAAAAAGGTTTGCTAAAAAGAGATTTTAATGGCCTTGTGGAATTTGACTACAAAATAGGAAATATTTTATAACTCTTGAACACTTAAAAAACCAATTATATATTCATAAAATACCTTTAGCACATACCAACAATTTGCGATTGTTTGTGTAAAATTAGCCAGAAATTTGCTTTAAAAGCAAATGACACCTGATTTGATTGTTATCCTAAACATTCAAACATCTTTGAATACAGAATTCAAGGGTTTAAATGATCATACCAGAAAAAAATTCATATGATAAAACCCCATTTTTTTGCAAGGAATTCAGTTCTGCAGTCAGATTTGGGAAATTTTGCTACACAAAAAAGACATGACAAAACCCTAGTTTGGCAATATCATGGACCCGAAATGATTAGCACCACAAGCTACAATAGGAACATACCTGGAAACTTCTGAAGACTACTAAACATATTGGGGCTTTATAAAAAGCCCACACCGAGCTCTAAAATGTGCACCATGAGGAGTTAGAAAATTAATACTCACAATGCCAACTCTATGCACCCTCAACTTCAACGATATGAAAAGATAAAGCAAATGTGTCAAGGATTATGAAGAGGAACATATTTCCTCCTAACACTAGGTATAAGATTGAATAGTTACTAGTTAGATAATGAAATACTAAAAATCTTCCACAACTTTGAGTGGCGCCTCAACTCTTGTGAGAGATTTAGATCAAGTCTTGGAGAGATAATCCTAAGCTCTAATACCATGAAAGAATAGGTTCCTATTATCCTCAAGATTCATCAAGTCCACAAAACAACATAGCAAAGACATAACACTATGAATGAGAAGCATGAGAGAGAATAAAGGTAAAAAAGGTACACAATGTTCCAAACTATCACTTTAGCATAATGGATAAAAATAATCTAAATTAATCATTATGTACCAAATGATAGTCTACATTAATCATAAGTCACCTACACTTATGTTGGCCTCCATTATACACAAAATCGGCTGTGGTGATTTTATGACACCAATTTATGCCAAATTAACCACAAATATCAAGGCACCTCAAACTTGTATACAGTTGGGTACAGCAATGAATCAAGAATAAGTGCAAGGGCACCACAAAATTGTGCCTCAAAAAGCAAAGTGAACCCTAGCCTCAAGCATCCCAAGTTATGCACACAAGTGACCCAAGGAGCCCAAAAAGGCATGTTTATTAAAAAAAGGTGTAAAAATGCACTTAACATTCAAGGGTTTCCATCTATAGTTTACTAAATCTAGCATCACAATATTTCTTGTGACAAAGTGCTTAGACCTAATCTCCCTTAGGGTTTCAAATTTGTAGTCTCTACCAAATCTACTTATTCAACAACTACCAATTTGAGGACTTACACCATCATCAAATCATCACAACGCCATAGTGCCTCTCAGAGGAAAATGGGCCCTAACCTCAAATATTCCAAGGTTTACAAAAGTGCAAATATCCACCATTCATAAAGTATTCCCACTTTTCCCCTTACTAAAACCAACACCACAATACTTCTTGTCATCAAAGCCCTAGATATACTCCAGTTTACCTTCTACTAGATCTACTCTTGTAGACAACAATCAACTTTTGGGAGTTACATCAATCTTGGTGATAGTCATCAACCACTTACCATGTAATAGCTTCTAAGAGAAAAATGGCCTCTTCTATTGCATCCCTTCGTGTAGCATCCTTGAATAATTCTCATAAGTACTAAAAGTATACTATTGAACACCTTCATCCACTGCTACAAGGATCAAGGGACAGCAGCCCCATTGCACATTCTTTATCTTGTTGCAAGGTGAGGCACCCCTAAAAATAGAAAGACAAATAATAATATTTCATGATCTCAATCTGATCTTATAATGGCTTTCAAATCTGCAAAGAATCCTCATAGAGAACATCCAATACTCATTCTTGTATTGCCCAAACCCTCCTAATGATTGATATTCTGCTCCCATGATTCCTAAGGGACAAAATAAACCCAAGAAGTATATGACCAAAGACCGCACCTCTACCCATCTTGCATCCCTCATTTGACCCCTCTACGTCCTTTCCTAGGACCATATGGATTTTAAGCCATGGCCAAAACTAACAACAAAATCCTCTCAATGATGGATTTGTTGCTCCTTCAGACTCTCTGTGTCAAGATAAACTCAAATGCATGTGCAAAGATCCCCCCACATATGTTCATCTTGCTTCCTCATGTGACCTCTCCAACTCTTTTTATGAGCCCTCAATGCTCGTTTGCAGCCTAGGCCACAGCTTACAGATAAACCCATGTCCCCACAGTGCAATGCAGTTCATGATCATTTGAGATGACCATTTGGTCTCTCCAACAGCCATAAATGATTAGCTTGCTCTTGGTGTAGCTTATATGAAGACTCATATGATCTATAATTACTGTAGATCACTCACTACATAATTCACTAAAACAAATCCTGTTCGTCCTTAATGTAAAGTGATTGAACTGGTTGTTGTTCCATGTGCATAAATATGGGAAAAAGTCCCTATATATGAAGCCTAGACTTGATAAGAGCAATGAACAATGAAAGGAGGCACATATCCACATGTAGAGACCATAAAACAGCAATAAAATGAAAGACAACAGCAAATGACCTGGAGAAATGCAAAAATGGGGAAATACTTCAGAGAAATGGTAGATCTCCTCCTCAAGCCACTATCTCATGAGCTGTTACAATGGTTAACTACCTTCTAGATGCTATTATGGACTTCTCTTGTACAAAATATCCAAATACCATACAAGCTCTCAGATGTTCTCAGAACTTCCCAACATCCTGCCCTAACTCCTGTAAGATTCATAGTTTGAAGCAGCCTAAGCGTTTGCAGCCAATCTAATAAGAAAACGCTATGGAATGACCAATTGCTGTGACCTTTCTTGAAGGTTTTAACAAGATGTTAGGACCCTTATGTCCTAACCTTCTATTGTTAGGAGCCTTATGTCCTAACCCTTATTATTATTATGAGCATTGTAATAATCATAGTTTAGTTATTTATTACATTGTGTTGATTTATCCCACATGCATCACATGAAGTTGTAATTGTATAATGAGTTCATATTGTGTGGAATTATTCCACAATTTGTACATCATAAGCCACTTTTGTGATGCTTTTATATTGAGGTTGTAATAAATGTTGGGAATAGGATGCCATTTAATTGCAATCCTAAACATATTTCATGTATCTCCTAAGTCCTTGGAAAGTGTTCTCCAACACTAGGATTAGAAAGAGATTAAATTCGAATGAAATGAACATGTAAATTGGCATTTGTAATTAATTATAAATGATAGGAACATGTGGGAATGCCCAAGACGAGCTCCTACAAAATAGGAGCACATGGGGCGCCCATATGGAAGGTGGAACCCACCTTGAGTTCAGTTAACTGTTTGGAGAAAGATAACACTTCAGTAATGCATGTAAAGATCCTAGAAGTTAGGGATTGATATTTACATGAGTGGAGTTCAATTCAGTTTAGTTCAGTTCAGTTTAGTTATGGTTTAGTTATCTTCAGTTGCATGTAGTTAGTTTTAGTTGAATGCTAGATGACTTCAGTTGACTTGGAATGCATGACTAATGACTTCAGTTGCATCACAGATAACAGGTGGATACATTCAGTTAAGTGGGGATGATCAATCATGCATAATGTTTGCATGAATTGATGGAGAGATAATCATACACAAAGAATTTGTAACAAAGAATACTTAATTAGATCTACAATCTCATAGTTTTACAAGTTTTAAAGCTACATAATTACCTCCATTTTCAACATTTGGTAGCAGAGCTAACGATTGGGTAGAGTTTGGGATTGTCAGATTTTATGATCAGATTAAGAACACAGAAAATTAATTCAAAATTCACACAAGAACACAGCAGATACCCTGGGAAAACCCTCCACTTGAAGGAGAAAAACCCAGCAACAATATATCACTTATATATTGAAATGTCAACACAAATTATCTCCTTTACAAGGGCCGATATGAAGGCCAAACAGTAGCACCACAAACTGATGCAAACACAACAACACAATGATGCAATATGTTGAAGATAAGACTCGGCCTTCAACTGAAACTCAACCTGCTCTTAGATAGAAATCGCTTTCTCCTTAGATGATTCGCACTTCTCTCAAAAGCATAATGTAGAACTGAATATAAATAATGATGAACAATGAGATCCAAACGAATATATATACACAATGGAGAGAAGGGATATGTCTCTTCAAATCATGTCGGCCTCCTTGGAAGATCATGTCTCCACTAAAGAGGTCGTCCTCTTTGAAAATCGCGCCTCCTCCTAAGTAGAAACAATGTCGGCCTTGAGGATAATCACGCCTCTTCATAATAATGTGTTTGCTTGACAAATAGATGTGCCCTTACAAAAATCGTGCCTCTTGAGTCTTAATAAATTAAATAGCCTGGGGCTATAATTTAATTTATTGCAAATAGGAGATCGCTGGAAGCAGCCCGACGCTGCTTATAACATCAACAGGGATGCCTTTCTCTTAAAAGTTTGAAGGTTTTTTGGCTGTAGTGGGAGCTTTTACTATTGTGTTATTGCTGATTTTGTAAAAGAAGTGTGTTACAATGAGTTCTAATTCTCATTTAGATATTGAAAGATTCAATGGATCTAGTTATGAGATGTGGAAACTAAAAATGGAGGATCTCCTTGAAGAGAGAGATTGGTGGTTAGTTGTTTGTAATGAAACAAAGTCACCTACAACGATGTCAGATGAGGATTGGGCTAAGCTTGATAAGAAAGCAAGAGGGACCATAAGATTATGTCTTGTTGATGTTGTTTTCTTGAATGTTTACCGCATATAAAGTGTGGAAGAGAATAGGTGATATTTATCAAACCAAAAGTCTTACTAATAAGTTGTATCTGAAAAGACAGTTGTATTCTTTAAAGATGAAAGATGGTGATTCTGTTGCAAATCATTTAAATTCTTTTAATTTGATTCTAAGTCAGTTAGCATCTGTAGATGTAAAGCTAGAAGATGAAGATAAATGCATTTTGTTACTTTGTTCTTTACCAAAGTCTTGGGAAAATCTAATTGTTGCTATCAGTGGTAGTGGTGCAGATCTTAAGATGGACAATATAATTCCTACTCTCCTATCAGAGGAGATGAGGAGGAAGTCTAAAACAGGAATCCAAGATGCCTTGTTTGTAAGAGGTAGGCCTGAGAAAAAAAGAACCTAAGGGAGACAAGGAAGGAAAGGGTAAGTCCAAAGGACGGTCTAAAACCCCTTGTAAGAGTAAGGTAAAGTGTTGGAACTGTGGGAAACCGGGACATGTGAAGAAGGATTGTAAGAACAAGAAAAAGAGTTTTGATTCTTCTACAAAGGAATCCTCAAATGACGGTAATGATGCATTGATCATTTCATGTAAAAATGTTAGTGATGACTCTTTGCTTGATGTTTCAGAGTAATCTTCATTAAGACGATGGTAGTCATGATGCCATGTGTAGCTCGTACCACGGTTCAGTGGGAGTTGTTGGTAGTGACGTGGATGCATCATTGGTATGGTTATCTTCATGTGATTGGGGATATGTTTTCCTGGTTTAGAGTGGTTGCTATTATGTCATGGTTTACTCTTGTTGCATTCAGACTTTGGCATGGTACTTGTTCTCTTGAGACTAGGATGTTTATGTATGTTATGATGCATGTGATCTCCTTGGAGGAGATGGTTAGATCATGGATGTCATGTTTATGTTTCTAATTCATGATTGGAGCTTTGACATTGATCATAGTAGTTCTCTTATGTATTGGGTACATTAATCATTTGCTTGATTACTTCATGATAGTGCTATGTTGCATTTGGAGTTTGGCATAGATTGGTTGGTTATAGGTTCTCATGGATACTTGGAGACATAGGTTAGGCTTGAGTTCTCTTATGGTTAGAGCCATGTGTTGAGATGGTTACTCTTGATGAGATTTCAGTAGGAAGTCCGAGGAGCCTACACCTTGGTTGGATGTGAGTTCAACACACTCGGTTGTTTCACATGCCTCTAAAGAGGCAGTTTGGTTACAAAGACTTGGGAAAGGTATTGGTTTTAATTGCAAGCAAATTAAACTTGAATGTGATAGTCATAGTGCTATTTGTTTAGCCAAAAATCCTATGTATCATGCTCGTACTAAGCATGTTGATGTTCAATATCACTTTGTGCGAGAAATGGTAGAGTGGGAAAGTATTGATTGAGAAAGTTGACACTTTGATCAATGCTGCAGATTATCTTACGAAACCAGTTCCTACAGATAAGTTCTCATGGTGCAGGAAGGCCATTGGCCTTGAGTCCTGTACTTGATTTATAATAATGATTCCTTGTTTAGAATAATTGCAATGTATAATGTCAAGCGGGAGAATGTTGCGAATAGGATGCCATTTAATTACAATCCTAAACATATTTCATGTATCTTCTAAGTCCTTGGAAAGTGTTCCCCAACACTAGGATTAGAAAGAGATTAAATTTGAATGAAATGAACATGTAAATTGACATTTGTAATTAATTATAAATGATAGGAACATGTGGGGACGCCCAAAAAGAGCTCCTACAAAATAGGAGCACATGGGGCACCCACATGGAAGGTGGAACCCACCTTGAGTTTAGTTAACTGTTTGGAGAAAGATAACACTTCAGTAATGCATGTAAAGATCCTAGAAGTTAGGGATTGATATTTACATGAGTGGAGTTCAGTTCAGTTCAGTATCAGTTCAGTTCAATTCAGTTCAGTTCAGTTATAGTTTAGTTATTTTCAATTGTATGTAGTTAGTTTCAATTGAATGCTAGTTGACTTCAATTGACTTGGAATGCATGACTAATGACTTCAGTTGCATGACAGATAGCAGGTTGATACATTCAATTAAGTGGGGATGATCAATCATGCATAATGTTTGCATGAATTGATGGAGAGATAATCATACACAAAGAATTTGTAACAAAGAACACTTAATTAGATCTACAATCTCATAGTTTTACAAGTTTTAAAGCTACATAATTACCTCCATTTTCAACAATAAAGAGAAGGGTGTCTTCGAATCATATTTTGTATTAGTGCTTTGCTTTTAAGGAGGTTGCCCCCATGAAGAGGCCCGCAACCAACTTATTAGGAAAACACAATGCAACAACTAATTATAATGACCTTTCTTGGAGGTTTTAACAAAATTGTTAGGACTGTTATGTCCTAACCCTCTATTATTATTATGAGCATTGTAATAATCATAGTTTAGTTATTTGGTTAATATTACATTGTGGATTTATCTTGCATGCATCACATGAAGATGTAATAGTGCAATGAGTTCATATTAAGCATGTGGAATGATATCACGAGTTGTAACCTATGTTTCATGGTGTTTACAGGACAAGGACATATTTCAGCAAGAGGCATTTTGGGGGATGGTAGAGGGCAGCAATTTAAAAACTGGGGAAATTTAAACATATAGGAAATTTCAAATATTCATATGATAAAGCATTCACCATATTAATTTTATAGCCATATTACATAACATTAGAGCTGAATTAAAAATTTACTTGAGTTTCATTGTCTTCAATTGAGTTTTCATTGTCAATGTGCAAATACAACAAAAGGCCAAAAGGCTACAACTACAAAATGTAGAAAATCTGAAAAAAAATTATCCAGCCAGATCTATAGCTGCTACACCTCATCTTGGCCTGCATCAAAAACAGAGTTTGTTTCTGAGTCACTCAAAATATGAGGGACTGCCTCATCCAATGGTACCCCAACCAATCATTCATGTGCCTCCTCCTCATCAATCTGTCATTGGCCCGATTTATAATGAATTAGTTAAAGGATTCCTGCTATATTCTCACATTTTGATAAAAACATCCTTGCATTTCATTATGTTCTCATGTTTGTTTTATCGGCCACATCGGCCCAAAAGTATAATGCATGTATACATGCATTGTGAGGTACATATACAAGGATGTTTGTAAAGATGAAAATGATTTCGAGAATCAACTTATTCTTTGTATTGTGGCATTAAGATTAGAGGTTTGAGGCTTGTAAACTTATGCATATGTGATGCAGGTTTCAATATATTATGCTTTCATAAAATAGTGGATTTTATCTGTAATCAATTATCAACAAAGACCTTAGAGATAGAATTGTTTCTTACACTTATGAATGACCACATTGATCTAGAATATCTAAAAGGTTCCCATTCACTCAGAATTCAGAACCATTGTATAGATAACTGATGATTTAGTGCTTTGAAAAAACAATGCAAGATATAAACATCAAATATGCATCGCTTGATTCTTGCTTATGTTTTGTTAAGTACAAAAAATAAATTTAAGTACTGATTTGCAAAATTCTTCCTGCCAGGTTTGCAATTTTGAACCAAGATGTTAGAAAATTGAATAAATAAATCTTTCCTTAATTGCTATGAAATTTTTTTCTTTAATTGCTATGAACCCAAAAAAAACCCAGATGAAGAAAATGCCAATGAAGTGGACCTGTGTTTTCTTAATTTTTATGTTTTTTTAGATGATCCTGCCATCCAGAGATGGCTGGACATTCTCAAGACAGTTGAGGGACATCATTGATGTTCCTGGATGTTTATGGATGACCAAGTCCACTTCTGGGGCATTTCCAGATCAGCAGGGGCAATTGGGAACAACTCAGGGACATTTTCAACATGTCCTCGTATCCTTGAAACATGACAGATACAGGGGTGGCTGGAAAAACCCTCGGGACATGTCCTTTTGTACCCTTGGCTGTACCTCAATCACTTTTTGTGATGCTTTTATATTCAGGTTGTAATAAAGAGAAGGGCATCTTGGAATCATATTTTCTATTAGAGCTTTGCTCTTAAGGAGGTTGCCCCCTTGAATAGCCATGCAATACTTGTTCCAACTTCATGAATATAAGCATATTTGCAGCTATTTTCCAAGCATTGTGTTTATTTTCACATATTATTGTTTCTATTTGATATTATTTTGCAGGTAGGTGCCTAAGAAAGAAAGAGCTACAAGAAGAATCGGAGAGGAATCCCAAGAGTCATTGTAATTGAAAGCAAAAGCCTTTGACATGTCTCAGCTACTCCAGAACCTATAGGCTCTGTCTTTTATCGTTCACTGTGACATGTTCAGCCACAATTAAAACCATCTTCAAGCATAATCCTATCAGAAACAAGTTCAACCACAATCAAACTAGTGACGTGTTCAACCTGAGTTGAACACGTAAACACTATTTGATTTTGACAGGCCTAGTTATTCTAAGTAGCTAGGTCCTTCACCGCAGCTCTTCCTTTGTTTTCTCGAAAAATCATTGTCTGAAACTTGATTTAGATGTCCATTCACAAGGATAAGCCATCAAGAGTGCTTTGCATATGGATTAGCTTCCATAAGAACATTAAGTGACTAAGTTGGCTGATTATACATTCTTAACTGATTCATTTTCAAATCACCATATCTGTCCATTTTCCATAACTTTGCTTCACCTTCCCTAAATGCTCCTGGAATTTCTACACAACTTCAATTCAATTCTCAGTTGAGTGTTTTCTTCCATCATTCTTTCAGTTTGTGCCTTTGTCTTGAGCTTTCCTTGTCTCTATCTATTGTTTGCCCATAGACCATCTCCTTTTTGTGGATTTATGTGTGTTCACAAATGAGCATGGACCATATTCCTCTAGCAGGATGTCACTCTCATCACCATCATGGCAAAGATCATGTGCTGACCTGAAAGGAAATGGACATAGCCTTAGAATGCCCAAGACATTGTGATGCAGGAGCATTTCAGGGCTCATGTAATCCTGCACACACAAAGGAAAAAAAAAAGATTTCTAAATAAAATTGTTTGCTCTATTTTCTGTTTTGTTGTGTTGCAGGTCGTTTTCTTTTGTGTTGGTCTTGTGTGGACCCCATTGAATTACACGACTGTGGTGATCAAGAAAAGGAAATTAAATAGAAAATCCTTTGAAAAGTTGAGACCCACCAAAGCCTTTAGTGGCTTAGTCTCTGTTTCAGTCTGCTAGCTAAATTCAGTGGGAACTACAGAACTATCTTCCTTAAATCTGGGCGCCATACCTTGTTTGCACAGCCGCTGGTATATTTGAAATCGTTGACTGCATAGTTGTCACTCCTTACCTGGCATTACACTTGGTCGAAAGAATCTATTTTCAGAAAAGGTTTTTGGCTGCTGGGCGACAGTTAAACAAAGAAAAATATTAATATCTTGTCTAACAGTTATTCCCACAAAACCCACTCCTGGCAGCTGCATTTATTTCCTTCCTGCCTGGCAGCTGCTGCTGACGTTTTTATTTTCTATTAGCCATTATTTATATGGTACAATGTCTGCTGAATGGAGAGCAATAAAGAATTAAAAAATAAAGGATTGTGAAATCAGTTTGCATCATGGGGTTTCACCTATCAGAAATTAGACAATAAGATCATTGGAAATGGAGTAGAATCAATATAGAAGGCTACATAATTTTCTGAGTTGCTGCAGATATATCCAGTTTGAAGAAATTGTTGCAGGATTAGCAGTCCTCATTGGTTCCTAGACCTGTGAGCTGGTGGCTGTACACAGCCAAAGTCTTTTAGTGCCTGGCTATTTGTGTCAGAAGCCCTTTTCTGTTAAACAAATTAAACTTCTAAATACTTTGTATTTTCAGAATCTTGTGAGAGTCAAGTGTTTTGTGACTGTATACTTGTACTAGGCTATATAGATATCCGGGTAATTAGATTATGGTGATTATACATTATAGTTTTCTGAGTTAACTGTGCTTCTTAGCTGCTGTTTCCAAGTTGGCTGTTTGTGTGGGAGGTCGTAAGTCTCAAGCTGTTTTTCACTAGGCACTTAAGAGTTAACTACATTGAATTCAAGAGTGCATGTCCCAACCTAAAATTGGCATAAGTTCACATGCACATGCTACACCCCTTTTCCCTCCCTCCACAAATGAGCAAGACAACTTTGAGTATAAGAGACATAGGATAAATATTGAGAGGAACCTCTTGAACCCAAGCACAGTGACCACTTTCAAAATCATAAGAATGACAATAGCTGTTGGCCTTCTAATAGAGCATCAGTGGTACCCTTCCCTTGACTGTTAGCTCCCATTTGCATGCAAGTACTACTGCTTCGCATGGTTAACAAAGGAGCCAAGATTCTCCTACTTGACATAGACAATCCTCCTTGCCTTTGAAGGAAGCACAGAGCTCCCCCAACACAAAGATCAGTCAATGAATTAAAGTACTCACATGGGGCTGATATGCCTCACTTGTTGAGTTCAACCCCTCAACCTACTTGGGCTAGGGTTGCTTCTATGTATGATAATGAATGTGATCAACACATTCCTCACAAGTATCTTTCGGACCCCAATGACACCAACCCTTACCCCCCCCCACACAATGAATTGATCTCACCTTCAAAATCCACCTCCAACAAGCCCTTCCCCGAATAATCATCCTTGAGGTGGCCTTAGCCTCGAAAGCCCTCTATTGATCACCACTGAGAGGACTATCAACATTGTAGTTCATGTAGGAATCTCTCCCCTCCTCAAAATCTTGGAGATACTCATTAAGATGAGTATCCTTTCTAACAATCATTCTCTTGGTCCCTCAACCAAAAATACTCATTGTGACGAGCATCCCTACAGGGATCATTCTCCAAGTTCCTCACCCAAGGATACTCTACATGAGCACACCTCTGAGGATTGCTTTTGCGATCCCACTCCCTATCAAAATGCTCATTTGACATTAACAATCTACTAGGGAGTGTCTCCTTGAGCATAGAGATACCTATCATGATAGATGTTCTTCAAGGAACCATCTTCCTTCTCTTAAGCTTAGGGATATCTCGTGTGATGGGCACCCCTCTAGGGATTGTGCCCCTCCAAGGATTGTGTTTCCTATGTTGAGCTATGAGATGCCCTTTACACAAGGTATCCTCCAAGGGAACCACCCTATGGATGTGTATCTAGATTCCCACTCTCAAGGGTAATTCAATCACTCTCCTTATGGGAACAATGGCTCTACCATTCATGCCAATGGTAATGACCACCCTATTGTTGGTTGTTCCTATGAAGATCCTAATAGAAATCCCGTGACTTCTCATATTTGAGCAAATCATCTTCCTATTTTCTTACCCAAAATCCTAGAGTTCATTGGTACCTCAATTGGGAACTGCTTGGATTTGTCACATGATGAATCATCACATGTTAGCCTTAGCCCTAAGTGCTTTGTTGCTAGATGTTATCCTTAACCCCAAGTTCTTTGCTGCTACACACCTGAATCAAATTACCAACATTTTTGGAGATAATTACAATGTTAAACCTACAGGTACAACCTCAAAGTCTACATGGACTTCTCATGGCACATTCCCCCACATGTGAGGCCTCAACTATACTCATTGAATAAGAAGAGTGAATCCTTAACTATCAAAACCCTCTATTGGACCTTCTTCACCTCTATCTCGATCAAAGATCACTCATCTTCAATGGCTTTGTGTCCCTCAAGAATCTACACTACAAGCTCTCTTGGCCCATCACACTCCTAGCAATAGCCTCCTCACATGCCATGATCACTCAAAGCTTCCCAAACCTTAGTTGACCCTAGCCAAGTCAAGGATGATATATTTGACCCTACTCTACCTAGGCAAGTCTTCACCCCTTCCACGACTTTGTGTCACTTTAAGAAGCATCAAGAGGCTTTTTTCCCTCTGCTTCTCTTGGCTTCTCACCCTAGAATATTTCCTTTGCTTTTCCCATCTCTCGAAGCACTCCCCCCTCTAGGTCTAGTGTGTCCAAGCCCCTTGTTGATGCAATGCACGCCTCTCTAGTCAAGCACATTGGCTCACTTGAGTGTATTGCATACACCCCAATATACAATCTATCCTCAAGGAAGAAGAGGCATATCAACATCTCATGATGGTCTCCCACACAAAGCATAGTCCTCATCTCCAACCTAACATTAGCACCATTCAAACCTGTCCTCCTAATGTTGCATGTGATGTCTTCATCATAAAAGTACTCTTGGTTTCTACTGAGGACCTTGATCCCACATCACTCACTGCCCTTGCTACATTCATCGCTTGGACCTCCTAAATCCTATTGATCTTAATTTGGCTATTGTTGCACAAGATCAAGATCAAGTCATTAGGATTGAAACTAACCTCACTCCCACCAAGCAAGAGCCCCTCATTACTATTATTAGAAATTGCATGGATGTACTTGCCCATGGTAAGGTTTTCCCCAAAGTGGACCCCATTTGAGGAACTATCATTGTGTTCCTCCTACGAGCCTCCCTATGGTGATAAGGTGTGTTCCCTTTTCTCTCTTGTTTGACCACTACCCATTTGTTAGTTGTGTGAGTTCTCGTATGGGTTGTTTTTAGCATTCATTATGTTAACCTTGTGTTTGTTATCCGTGCCTATGCTATGAGGTAAAACACAGCTCTCAAGCACATCCCAACAATATGTATCAAAAGTGGTTACATGTACGTATCAAAACATCTTTGGTACAATATCATCTCTAGATGCATCGCTAACTTCTTCACTCATAGACCCTCTACCTATACCTAGGAGACCCTATGTTCTCCTAGGATCTAACATTGATGTACATGCTCGTTCCTACAAGGCTCCTTGGCTGCTCAAGGGTTGGTTTGTCTCCTTTTCATCATTTGTGCACCATGGCAACCCACCCTCAACCTTCTCAGTTCATGTCCCTGAGACAACTTCTTGTGGGATCCCTTGAGTCCCCATGCCAATGCAACTCATGCCCCCTTGAGGGTAACTTGTTTGTTTGTGGGACCATTTGGGTCCTCCACACTTTTTCAGCCTATGCCCTCTCAAGGCACAATGTTTATGGTACCCCTTTGATCCCTCGCCCTTTGTAGCTTGTACTCTCTCAAAACACCTCATTTCTATGTGGGACTGCTTAGGTCCCTCAACCTTTTGGCCCATGCCCCTCAAGGAACCTGGTTTGTTTATGGGACCCATTAGGTCCCCTAGCCCTTTTGACTTGTGCCCCTCAAGGCACATAGTATGTTTGTGGGACTTATTAGGCCCCTTGACCATTTCAGTCTATGCCCCTTTGGGGACATTTTGTTTGTTGTGCCCCCATCATTTTCAACTTATGCCCTTGAGGGCACCTTGTGTGTTGTGGGAGATTTTCCCAAATCCATCAAGTTGGTTGATCATTTGGTCTACCATTGACAATTTTCCTATGGTTTCTCATTGACTACTCCTTGGAACTTGCATTGCTTTGCATGCTAATTTTCAAGTGGCTCTTTGGTTGTCCAGAGGTCAGATTGTCTCTCCATGCTTCTCACATTAGAATGATCCACACTATCTTCTTGGCTCATGTCCATTGGATGCCCATTTGTCGAGCTCCAAGCTCCTCAACTACTTGCCAACCCATGCTCTCCAAGCACACTCAAGCTAGGAGACCTCCTCTTCTCCTTAGAAATTGCTTGTGAATTCCTTGTAATGTCCCATTTCTTTTAATTTGTAGCTGAGTGAGTAGAAATTAGTTATGTTTGAAGTTACTTTCAATTTTTTTTTAGGATTGTTTGTGTCCAGAATAAGGAAACTATAGTTTTTTATGTCTCTCAATTGGGATAAGGCAATTGAAGTGGGAATAAGACAGTTGTGTCTGTCAATTGAATAAACAACTGAGTTTGCCTAGTTCACAGTCTTTGGTTTTGGCCAATTAACTACTTGTGGTTGAGGGAGTAGACTAGCTAGTTAACCACTTGCAATTGAGGGATAGGCTGATCAATTAGCTGCCAACATTTAAGGGACAATTGCCTATGATTGTGGATTACAGGAAGCAAGGAATGAAAGGATGTAATGTCCCTTCTTGGGAAATTCCTAATTTTAGGCCTGCAAACAATATTAATCAATAAAAAATGATATTAGTAATAACAAGTATCAAATTTCTGATAATATTCAAATCCATACATAAAACATTATAATATTGGGATCAATAAATCATAGCTAAAACATCATAATATTTAGATCAATTGTTCATAGCATCATTAATATTTTAATTAATAACATCATTAATATTTAGTTCATAGCATATTCCTCATAGCAAATCACACCATGAATTTATTGGAAATATTTGCAAACAGAAATCTCAAGGTTGGTCATCCTTGTATTGCGAGAGCATGAAAGGTGGGACACCCTTTCCATCCTTTAGTCCAACTAGGAGGCTGGCCGTCCTCGACCAAGCCCAAGAGCACGGAATTGGATTTCTGGTCCATTTGACTTCCCAACCCATGAGTATCGAAAAACATCCAATCCATCCATCTTGGGGTGGTGTGCTTGATAAGATGCATAAAGTTGACCTCTTCAACTAAGCCCAAGAGCACAGAATGGATTTTTGGTCCATTCAACCTCCTAGCCCACGAGCATGGCAGGATTCCTGATCCATCCATCTCAAGGTGGCATGCTTGATATAAAGAATTTCTAGTCTTTCAACTCTCCTGAACTCGAAAGGTTGAACGGCCTTCCTATTTGCAAGACACTTCGCAAATTCAAGATACGATTCCTCAAGGAATTTGCCAGAATATTTCTAAATAAATACCTCTTAAAAAGATGATAAATTTAGTCTTTATAAAAAGAGAGGTAAAAATTTATTAGATCAGAAAAGCATAAGTACAAATCTCAAAAATACAACCCCATCCAAGAGGGGCCCACCCAACCCAAGCAACTAACCCAACCAAAACCATACAATAGCAAAGCCAAAGAAGAGTCCAACCGGACCACACTTTACTGAAGCCTATCCTCAATAATCAAATCGTCCAATCTTTGGGAACACGCCAGAGGTAAGTGTTCCCAGCCATCAAACCTCCAATCTCCCATTAATTCAGATGCCCATTTAGCCAAACAATTTGCCACTCTATTCCACTCTCTCAAGATATGGACAAATAAGACATAATCCAAAGAATTGCTAATCTGATAAATTTAGTCTCAATTGGCTGCACCAATTTATTTTTCAGAATAATGGTTGTTCTCAATCTCTATTCCAAAGAGATGTCTTATATTTCTTATTCTTATTTTGCCTTTTTCCAACTTGATATCCTCTCCACAAGGAAATGATCTCCCTTTTATATCTTATTATCGAGGGAGTCACAACCTTTCATATTTGAAAGAGCCACAACCTTTCATATTTGAAAGAGCCACAACCTTTCACATTAAGAGTCACAAATTTTCGCATTAGGAGTCACATCATATTTATTCTTAATTGATTGATTGAATGATGTTATGGATGTCCTTCTCAAATGAAATGCTCTCCCTCTTATATCTTAATTTTAAGTGAGTCACACCTCTTCACCTCTATTGCTTTTACAATAGTTACAACTCTTCCTCCTTGTAATCAGTCATAATAATTTTTCGCCATTCCCTTTCCTTCTAGATCTACCTTCCTTATATACCTTATCTTGCTCAAGGGACACAACCCTTCATATGCCAATTGACCATTCTTAACAACTTAATCTTTATTTAATGCTAGTTTGGTGTAATATTAATTATTTTTATTGATTTCTTTTTGAAACATAGGCTGCGGACGTTTAGAAATAAAACGGGATATTGCAGTCCACCCTGCCCAGGATTGCTTGTCCTCAAGCAATCACAAGCTAAGATGATCTTGAAGTTACCAAGATCCCAAATCAACCTTGTAGATTTGTAATTCTTAGACATTGCTCTTTCTAGTGATGTAATTAGCTTCTATTTCGATACTTTGATATAATTAGGAATTGAAAACTCTACAGATAGTGACGATTGTCTTGGTTATGTTCGACTCTATAGTACAATGATGTCCTTGGAGAGAAGTCGTTAGTATACTTGCCTCAGCTTGACCACCAATAAGGTTAATCTTCTTTTTATTTATTAAAGGTTAGTAAAAAAAAATCAAAGATAGGAAGGCTTGTTAATTAGGCTCTTTGAGCTCTTTTGGCTCAATTGCATATACTTATTTTCTTTTTGATCCTTAGGCTAGCAGGATCAAAGCTCTGATACCAATTGTAATGTCCCTTCTTGGGAAATTCCTAATTTTAGGCCTGCAAACAATATTAATCACTAAAAATTGATATTGGTAATAACAAGTATCAAATTTATGATAATATTCAAATCCATACATAAAACATTGTAATATTGAGATCAATAAATAATAGCTAAAACATCATAATATTTAGATTAATAGTTCATAGCATCATTAATATGTAAATTAATAACATCATTAATATTTGAATTAATAACATCATTAATATTTAGTTCATAGCAAATCACACCATGAATTTATTGGAAATGTTTGCAAAAGGCAATCTCAAGGCTGGTCGCCCTTGTATTGTGAGAGCATGGAAGGTGGACTGCCCTTTCCATCTCTTAGTCCACCTAGGAGGCTGGCCATCCTCCTCAACCAAGCCCAATAGCACAGAATTGGATTTTTGGTCCATTCGGCCTCCCGGCCCACGAGTATGGCAGAACCTCTAATCCATCCATCTCAAGGTGGCATGCTTGATAAGACGCTTGAAGACTATCCTCTTTGGCCTATTGGTTCACGATCATGGCAGAATCCCTATTTGCAAGACACTTCGCCTGAGCACGGAATGAATATTTGGTCCATTTGGCCTACTAGTTCACGATCATGGCAGGATCCCTAATCCATCCATCTCATGTGGCATGCTTGATATAAAGAATTTTTAGTCCTTCAGCTCTCATGAACTCGTAAGGTTGAATGACCTTCCTATTTGCAAGACACTTCGCAAATTCAAGATATGATTCCTCAAGGAATTTTCCAAAATATTTCTAAATAAATACCTCTTAAAGAGATGATAAATTTAGTCTTAATTGGCTGCACCAATTTATTTTTCAAAATATTACCAATGGTTGTTCTCAATCTCTATTCCAAAGAGATGTCTTATATTTCTTATTCTTATTTTTCCTTTTTCCATCTTGATATCCTCTCCGCAAGGAAATGATTTCCCTTTTATATCTTATTATTGAGGGAGTCACAACCTTTCATATTTGAAAGAGTTAATACCTTTCATATTAAGAGTCACAATCTTTCACATTAGGAATCACATCATATTTATTCTTAATTGATTGATTGAATGATGTTATGGATGTCCTGCTCAAATGAAATGCTCTGCCTCTTATATCTTAAGTTGGAGGGAGTCACACCTCTTCACCTCTATCGCTTTTGCAATAGTTACAACTCTTCATTGTTGTAATCAGTCATAATAATTCTTCACCATTCCCTTTCCTTCTAGATCTACCTTCCTTATATACCTTATCTTGCTCAAGGGACACAACCCTTCATATGCTAGTTGACCATTCTTAACAACTTAATCTTTATTTAATGCCAGTTTGGTGTAATATTAATTATCTTTATTGATTTCTTTTTGAAACATAGGCTGCAAACATTTATGAATAAAACGGGACATTACAAAGGAAGTGTTAAGGGGTAAAGAGGAGGACACTTTTTGAACATTAAAAACAAAAACTCAGTTTGAAAAAGGTGATGCTGCTCCAGCAGCTTTGGTTCTTGAAATGGAAACCTTAGGCATATCATCTTATAATATGGTGCAGGTGATAACAGGGTTGTGTATATTGTTTGAGATCAATGGGTGTTCAATTTAGCATTTTATAGGGGATCTAGGAGCATCAAGGGAGTCTGATGTGCATGTTGGGCATGTCCAGTGAGTTGTAATAGACTATTGATTTCCATTTGAATGCATGTGTCTGCATAAAAAGTTATATGAGAATGGTGGCCAAGCTTCCTTTGATAATACCGGTTTTTATTTATAAAGACCTCTAGCTTGAACCCTTCAACTTTCCACTTGGGTAGGACAATTCTTTGAGGCATAAGCATTTGAGGAAGAATAACGCTGGTTTTGGAACTGAAACAAGATTTTTTCTTTGGATCATTAGATCCAAGTTTGTTTTCAGGAGATTTCTTTTGAAACTTAGATCCAAACGTGTTTTCAGTAGATATTGATATTTTAGATTTTTATATGCTGGTTCCAAAGAATCCTCCTCAAACATAGTTATTTCTTTCCAAAGTTTGGGAGGTAAAACAAAAAGAAATTTGAATTTTGGCATCCCTTCCTAGTCTGAAATTTCTAGCTTGGTATAGAGCTTGATGACATCTCAATAAATATATTGGTCGATTTATTGATGTGAGTTGCCTGAGAGAAATTGTGCTAACAAGTTCTTTAGATGATGGATAAAGAGGTGTGATCCGAAATGTTGATACAAAAAACTGTACCCAGTTTTCTGCCAGAAGCATTATAACACAATTTCATGGACTGGAAATATCATGTCTGTAAAAGTTCTTTTGGTACCAAATTCTGAATAATTTAGAAATTCTCTACAATTGAGTTCCATCCCATTGGGTTATATTATTATCTTCATTGTCTTTGATTGTGTTGTACCCAAACCAAATTTTTTGCTTCATCAAGGCATTTTGCATTAAAAAGTCTAAACCTTGCTAAAATGATGTAAAACACAGTTTTGGGCAATATCAAGCATGGAGTTTTTGTCAATAGTTTGTCGGTCAAAGTCAGTTATATTGAACAGAACCTGAAGCAGAGACTCAGAATGGAGCGTTTCACGATGGAGGAGCGTCTCACGACAGCATTTCATGTTGCACATGAAGATTTCAATGATCGAAGCAGAGTTTTTAAAGATCAAATCATGGAGATTTCTCAGAGGAAAAGCCCAAAAGCGCAAGTATAGCCCAGGGGCGCCCAACTTGTTGGAGGTCAAGATCTTGTCTAAAATGCCCAAGCATCCAGTCAATCTCTTCAGAATTAGTCTGGCTATCCGTTGAGCTATCCAGCGAGGCGTTCCGAGAACCACAACTCCGGCAAATCGCGACAGAAGTTAAAATCCCTAAATTTTAGGAGATGAGAAATTTGTCTTTTCCAGGCAAAAGCGCGCCTCTAGCTTGAGGGCGCCCATCTTGAAGCAGGGGTAAAACTCGACAGTTTCGATGCCGGATGCAGTCAATTTGTTCACAACTAGTCTGCTTATCCGACGAGATATCAACGTCATCCGACTCTCAGAGTTCAGGCGGCAGTCGTCCAAAGATCAGCTTTAAATGGAGTTTTCACGTTTCTGAGCTTCTCCGTTTATGCCCAGTGCAAGTACAGGCCAGGGGCGCTGGCTTAAAGGACCCTCCAAATGGCATTATTTGCAGACAGAATCTTCATAACATCAGTAGTATTCTAGCCCAGCTCCGCAACGCATCATTCAGCTTGTCGATCCGACGTTCCTGGTGGTCGTGGCGGAGATTCTACCAAGCACGTAATTTTTACGGGCGGACCATCAAATGATTTTCAGTGTATTTCCACAGTTCAAGGGCGCCTAGCCTTTAGGCCTGTCAGATGAGCCCGTTCACGTTCGAAGTCTTCACGACTATTGAGCGTAATCAATTTATCTTTCCAACGAGCATAGCCGTCAGCCTTCAGCATTTGGCAGTCGCTCATGCGTGCGAGGTCTTTGGTGTCATACTACAAAGTGAGGATGTCCAGAAAATGGCTAAGTCTGGTAGCGGTAAACGTAAATAAAATACGCACTGGAGTTTTTGAGGTCTTAGAAGCAGTTTTCTTGCTTCACACCTCCAGAGACTTCTTTGTGGGACCTTCCGCTGTCCGTTAAAACAGATAGTGCCTAATCGGGTCATCCCAGCCCTTATATCGAGGTCGCGTAGGGTAATTTGGATGAAAGTTCAACTTTCGTCAAAATGACACCAGTGCAACATAGAGCCAAGGGCGCTTTTACTTTTGAAGCCCTTAATTCAGTTTTCAGGTGTCATATGTACAGTCATTGGATGCAGAATGTCTCCAGACACGCAGTGGGCTTCGTTGCTTGTCAGCAGGGTTCACCGTTCATCGTCGGCAGTCGTTTGAAGCATCAGATGGCAATTTGAGAAATGGCCAAGTCTGGAACCCGTAAAAGCAATTTAATCAGGTGCGCCTAATTTTTCAAGGGGTTAAACGATGGATTTTGCAGTTGTGTCTCCCAGCAGACATTTCTTCCTTGTTCAGTAGGCTTTCCGATGAATTCTTCAGAACAGTCTCAGCATCACCCGGTCATCCGGAAATCAGTGTTGAAGTTGGCCAGTCGTGACAGTGCTGTCAGCTATTAAATAGGGAGTTAGTAAAAAATGAAGTATCTTGAGCAAATGGACGCCTATGTGCTTAAGAGATGACTTTTCGGAATCAGTAAAGTCAAGCGATGAATCTCATAGCTTCAACCAGTTTGTCAATTGAAGTTCAAAATATGCTTGTTCAGAAATGGCGATTTTCTATTTTTAGCGCCATTGCATGATAATAAATATTTTATTATTATTTTCAAATGTGAACTTCCAGTCAGTCGCAGTGCAACTGAAAGGCAACCAATCAGAGGATTTCTATTCTTGTTAGGGTTTATGAATTCTTGCAGTCACAATTCAGTGCGAATTTCTTCTTATTTATACATGGCGCCATCTTCATTGTTGTTCACAAAGCTTTCAAGAGAAATTCGATTTTCATTAAGGGCAAATTCATCCTTGAGTGAAATTCGTGATTTTCAATTACAAGTTCATATCTTCAAAGAGAAATCGAAGTTTATTAAATTCAAAGCAAATTCAAGATAAATTCGTATTTCTTCAAGAAGAGAAGGGCGCATATCTTTAAAGCAAATTAATTCAAAGCAATTCGCAATTCCTTGATTTTCAAAGGCGTATCTCAATTCTCATAAGCAATTCGCAGTTCTTCAGAGATTCAAAGGCGTATTTAACAATCAAAAGGCGAAACCTCAAATTCAATACAAATTCGTATTTTCTTCAGAGGAAATTCGAATTTCATTCATTCAAAAGGCGCAAATTTCAAGAGAAATTCGTGGTTTTCATAAATTAAAGGCGAATTCTTCCAGTTCAGAGGCAAAATCTTCATCAATTCACAGAGGCGATTTTTCCTAACATATCTTTTTGCAGATCAAAGTTCACAATTGTCAGCAATTCAAAGAAATCTTGGCGATTTTCACAGAAGAAGGCTTCAAAAAACGTCTTTTTCATCCTTTCAATCACAGATTTCTCACAAAATACAAATTGCATGTTCCTGAAATTGGCGAATTTGGCAAGTCTCAGTATCTGGATCATTCTTATATAGTTTTCTCGAGTTAAATTTGTGCGTTTGATTTTTCATGAATTTTTAGCTTCAGAACATTCGTTCTCGAATTGCTAATTTTCTCAAGTGGAAAATCTTTGTACAATCAAGTAGAAGTTGAATTTTCGCAAATCTGACGTTCTGGGTTGTCTTAGAATCCTTTTCTGGACAAAACCCATATCTCGGATTTTTCGCTGAAAATAATTCTTCAAAAGGCTATTTTTAACTCTCACAGGCTATTTTTAGCTTTCCAGAAATTTTGTCAGAATATAGTCAAGTTCACAGTCAACAGGCAAGTTTTTCAGAATGCAGTTCACTCAGCTCGAATACAGGACCAAAACCGTCCTTACTCATGATTTCCGCAGGTTGGTTGAGACAGATCTTCACAAAGTATTACCAGAAGCAGTGCTAGACCCAGTTAAGATCAGAAGTTCAATCATTCAGAATATTGAGCAGTCTGGTTTACTAGAGGCAGCTTCC
>VDFB02390538.1:0-36894 GCA_007258455.2 Sequoia sempervirens | reverse complement strand
TCAGACATTTACTGTGCCGCACTATCCGGCCGAGCCGCCCTTGTTTAGAAGGTGAAACGCTCTTCCATTGGTTTCTTTTCCACACTTCCAGTATTGGCTTCTATGCTTTGAGCAACAACAGACATCATCAAACGGAGGGATAGAAGAGTATTAATTGCAGCCGTACAATTTCTGTACTTCAGCTGTAGCAGCAAATAACCAGGTTTTCTCTTCAATTAAATATTGTTATTCTTTGATGCATGTGCCAGATCTTAATGTATTGTGGCCAGTTAAACAAATAAAAGCTACGCCTTCATTCCTCAGTGTATTTTCTTTGCTTGTTGAGATCTATCAATTTTTATAGCATTTATTATCATTTTTCAAGCAAGCCGTACTTTTCATTAATTGTCAAAAAACTCAAAAAAAAATGCAAAAACCTAAAAACGTCAGAAAAACTTGAAATATCAGTCAGACAGTGTCAGGGGGAAACCTAGGGTTTCTACAACTAGTTGCTGTCTTTCAAGCAAGAAGTCGAGCCAAGGCTAGGAGGCATTCATTCCTCGAAGCAATCCCAAAGCCAATCCGGCAGCATAACTTTGCAAATTCATCAGATGCCAAAATAAGGACCCAAAGCTCCCTTTTATAATTTTGAGAGGACCCTCCAGAAGCTTCCAGAAGGTGCGCCCTAACTTCAAGATGTTTTTAGGGTTTTTGACTTGACCCATTCTTCCTTCAAAATGGCGTCCTTTTTCATGAAGGCAATTTTTCTTTAATTTAAAATTATCATTTCTCCAAAAGTTGGCGTCCCTTTTCCTCTTGAGCAATATTTGGCTTTTAGAAATATTAAAATATTTCCTCCATGTGAAAATACCCTTCAATGTCCCCCTTTTAAAAACAATATTAATTCATGATGCTAGAACAAGGAATTATAATGTTAAATTATAACATTATAATATAAAATATCTTATATCACCATGGAAACGCATCAGAAGCCAAATTCAACCATACCGTCTAAACTGACTGCCAAAGTGGAGCCAACTGATTAGGAGTCAACAAGTCAACTGTTAAAAATAGAATTTACTAAAAATAGTAAATTCATGTAATTGCTCAGAATGTCGAATTGAAACCACCAATGCGAAGCTCTCAGAAAACCCAGAAGGAATCCGCAATCCAAGTTCAACAATTCCAAAAGAAGACTCCGCAAAAAGACGAAAACATCCTCCAAGAAGTTTGGAAACCCTGATTCGAGCTTCTGCTTAGCCTACGAGTTTCCAGAAATAGGCTAAATCCAAATGAAGAGTGTAGGGCTAAATTGGGGACATTACATATACCTACAGAGGATTTTGAGGGATTCAGTGTGATGGTTGTAGATGGATTCAACATGACTTGCACATAGAGGGTTCCTCGACTAGGTGTTACTTTGGGCAACTACACTATTATAGATGATTTCTATGTGGTTGACCTTGGTGATGCAAATGCTATATTGGGTATGCAATGGCTTTATTCATTGGGGAAGTATTCACAAAACTTCCAGACCATGGAGCTTAAGTTTAGGGCAATAGATGGAAAAAAGGTTGTGCTTAGGGGTATGGCTAATGGTTCTTCAAATATGGTGTTAGCTAAGCAGATGGAGAGCATTTTTAGACATGGGGATGTTGCATGGGCAGCTGAGTGTTTGATTACATCTAAGGAGACTTCGGATAGTAGCCAACCTTACCATGTGGATATTCAGTCATTGTTGGGTAAGCATGATAGAGTGTTTGGGGAGATATCTCCAGGGAGACCACCTGATAGGGGCTTCGAGCACACCATTGAGTTGGAGGGAGCTAAGTGAAGATCACATAGGAAATACTGAGAGGGGGGGTGAATCAGTATTTCAAATCTTTAAAACTTAAAACCATATTTCACACAACTTGTCCATATTTATACAACACACTCTTATACATTATTTGCAAAAGAAAAACATACTGTCATATCTCCTTCATGCACTGTTGATTCAGACTGAACGCTGTGTAGAATATAAACCCAAACGAACTTAGGCAATAATGGCTTCTTTTTAGGATTTCAGACTTCACACAGTAGCATAGATCAACACGCAGCTCACAACAATTGCCTTCTTCAATCAAAAGCACTCATCATTGCATTCATGCATTCAACTTCTCAAGTTCACATAGAAGAGCGTGAAATGTCATACAACAAGCATTTTCCATTATCTTCTCTTTTGGAGCACTTCCCTTAGATTTTTACAATATTCTTCCAAATAACCGTCCTCACACTCCTTAAATCGATGCCTCCCAAAAAAAAATGATCTTTGCATCAATTAATGTTTCTGTATAAATATCAATCACGAATAAGCCATCCCTCTATAAAAATTCGCTCCTCCTAAAAGGGGTCGCTAAATAACATAAGCTTCAATGATTCTCTTGCACACTAAGAATTGACGCTGTTGAAGAAGTCATCTGACATAAAGAAGCAAATGAACTTCAAAAAATTTACTCTATACAAATGCAAACTATTTTTAGCAGAAGCCATTTGGAGGATACAAAAGTCTAAGTTGATGGATATTTTTAAACATGTCTCATTTTATTAGAAGCTTGTCGCTGTGAATAAAAGTGATGAAGACTTTTTTATAAACAAAGCCTTGTCACGATATGCACAGGAAATGTAAAGCATTATCTTCCACCATAAAGTAGAGAAGTCGTGGCACCAAAATAGACATCATTTCAAACAAAGAAAGTCCCAACACTCATTTTGGAGGATTCGATATGAATTCAGCTGCCTCAATAAAGACTTCTGTAGCAAAACAGCTAGAAAGGAGGAGCCAAAATAAATCCATTTATGTCAAGGAGCCGCCTCAATTTAATATTTGAAACTGTTACTAATTAAAACAAGCCATCGCTACCATTTAAAATCACGACTTTCATAATATATAATCCCTTTCAAGGTATATGGTGTCCAAAAATTAATTCGTGGCAAACAAAGAATTATTCGACCTCTTGAACAATTTGACTTATCAACATGCTGAAGTGGCAAAGCTGATTAGGCATAAAAATGCTGACAAGGAGACAAGCTAGCAGCTGAAACACACAAGCAACCTGCCGAAGCAGATACCAAACCAGCTCACGCAGACACCCGAGTAGCTCAAGCAAGCAGCCAGTTAGCTCAAGAACACAACCAGGTAGCTCAACACTTAGGCAAGTAGCTCAAGCAGCTCAAGCACTTAAGCAAGAAACTCAACCTTGACATCATTGACAAAATACTCAACACTAAGCCCGTCATAACCACTCCTTACACTCATCCTAATAAAATCAAGGATGAGATAGAGAAGGCAATTAAGGAGTTGTTAGACATGGGACACATCATACCTAGCTCTAGCCCATTTACTTCTTCTATAGTTTTGGTTAAGAAGGATGGGACAATGAGGATGTGTATAGATTATTGGGCATTGAACAAGAAAATGATTAAGACCAAGTACCCTATAACCAGGATCAACGAGCTACTTGATGATTGCATGGGGCAGTGTACTTTTCGAAGATTGATCTTTGATTGGGGTACCATCGTATTAGAGTTTGAGAGCAAGACATACACAAGACAGCCTTCAAGTGCCATTATGGGCACTATGAGTTCTTAGTCATGCCTTTCAGTTTGACTAACACACTTGCTACTTTCCAATCATGTATGAACTGTATATTCAATAAGCGGTTGCGTAAGTATTTACTAGTGTTCTTTGATGATCTTCTCATATATAGTAAAACCTGGGATGACCATTTGAAATAGTTGGATGAGGTATTGGGCATCATGGGTGATCAATCCTTATATGCTAAGGCTCCGAAGTGTGAGTTTGGCATGAGAGAGATTTTATACTTGGGTCATGTGATCAGTGCACAGAGTGTAAAGGTTCATCAGGAGAAGATCTAGGCAATTCTAGATTGGTCACCACCTAAGTCCCTTACTGAGTTTCCTGGTTTCTTTGGCTATGCAGTTACTATAGGTGCTTTGTCAAGGGTTTCTCGCAGTTGGGTGCACCGTTGATAGATCTCACGAAGAAGAGGGCTTTCAGATGGTCAGAGGAGGCTCAAAGAGCTTTTGATAAGCTCAAGGAGGTGATGAGCAGTTGTCTTGTACTGGCACTACCAAATTTTACACAGCCTTTCGTATTGGAGTGTGATGCATCGGGTGAGGGCATAGGAGCAATGTTAATGCAAAACAGGCATCCGATTGCATTTGAGAGCCGTAAGTTGAGGGGGCCTGAGAGATTGTACTCTATTTATGATAAGGAGATGCTTGCCATTATGCATGCTTTGGCGAAGTTCAGGCAATACTTGGTTGGTAGGAGATTTGTGGTGAGGACTGACCACAACAATCTTAAGTATTTCTTGGAGTAGAAGGATTTAAATGAGAGGCAGCGGAAGTGGGTTAGCAAAATACAGGCCTACAATTTTCATATTGAGTACAAGAAGGGCAAGAAAAACATTGTTGCAGATGCCCTCTCCAGGAAACTGACAACACACTCTCTTATAGAGATTTCAACAGATTGGAAATCTCATCTATTGGGGGAGTACTCCAAGAAAAAATTTTCTTGTGAGTTGATGGATGGGTAGGTCCAGGATGATCGTTACAGGGTAGTGGATGATATCATCTTCTACAAGGACAAGATTTACTTAGTGCTAGAATCCAATCTCAAGGAGACAATTATGAGAGCTTCACATGACACTCCATTGGCAAGACATTAGAGGTACTTCAAGACATACCGATAGGTTAGAGAGAGGTTCTCTTGGAAGGGCCTCAAGGATGATTTATTGCAGTATGTGAGGGAGTGTGTGACTTGTTATCAAAACAAGTTAGAGCATACTCATCTGACAGGGTTGTTGTAGCCGTTACCCATTCCTGAGCAGAAGTGGGAGAGCGTATCTATGGATTTTATTACAGGTCTACCTAAGGTTCATGGCAGGGATTGCATCTATGTTGTGGTAGATCAATTAATGAAATTCACTCACTTCTTTGCTATTTCTTCAGAGTACAAGGCATTGCAGGTGGCAAAGTTGTTCTTCAAAGAGGTTTTTAGACTCCACGGGTTGCCAAAGTACATAGTTAGTGAGAGGGACAGCAGGTTCCTTAGTGCATTCTAGCAGGAGCTATTTAGATTGGTAGGTACTGAATTGACTTCGAGTATGAGTCACCACCCTTAGACAGATGGCCAGATTGAGATAGTGAATAAGTGGGTTGAGGGGTATCTGCATAATTATGTCTCGGGATAGCAGAAGGCGTGGATTACGTGGTTACATTTGGAAGAACATTGCTACAACACCACTTACCACATGTCTATTGGTATGACACCCTTCCGTGTATTATATGGATATGATGCACCATCATTTATGGATTTGGCTTTTGGGGATAGCAAGGCTCCCAAAGCCAAGGATTGGATACAGGAGAGCCAAGATATTTTCAAGGATCTTGAGGAGAACTTACAGGTGGCATAGAATCAGCATAAGACCTATGCAAACAAGCACAAGGTCGAGCACAATTTTGAGGTAAGAGATTTGGTTTTCCTACGATTGCAGACCTATAGGTAGTCTTCGCTGAAGAGAAGTGGTGTGGAGAAAATGAAGCCACGTTTCTATGGTCCCTACAAGATAACTAGGCGAGTGGGGGAAGTAGCCTATGAGTTGGATTTGCTCAAGAATAGCAAAATTCACAATGTTTTTTCATGTTTTGTGCCTCAAGAAGGCACTAGGGGAAGCGGGTTACTTTATTAGCAGAGTTGCCTCCATTGGATGAGGAGGGGCATTTAGTGTTGGTTCCTGAGGAGATTGTTGATACTAGAGAAAGGAGATTGAGGAACAGGGTGATTAAAGAGTATTTGATTAGATGGAGAGACTTTCCAGCGGACGACGCACCTTGGGAAGGAGAGTAGATTCTGCAGCATCCCAATTTAAGTTGCTTGAGGGTGAAAAATCTTGGGAAGGGAGGATTGTAATGTCCCCTTCTCAATGATCACCTAGGAGGACATTTTAGCCTATTTAATTCTCGTAGGCTAAAGTTAGGAAAAGGGAATTAATTTATTTAATTGTTTAATATTACTTGGCGAGAAAAGTACATTTAAAAAGGTAATATTAAACAATTAATTAAATATGTTATAAAGTGACTTTTGGAGATAAATTAAAAAGTAACTTAATAAAGTCACTTTATTATTATTTTGAGTGGGAATTAAAGTGAAGGATATAAAAAAGGTTTTCAAAGCTCATTTACTTTATGTTTGTTTATTATTTCACTTTCACTTTGGAGAGCTTCTTGGAGTTCTTGGTCTTGGGGAAGAGAAACCCTAGGGTACCTGGTTTCGGTGGTGAAACATTTCCACCCTAGCTGGTTCGAAGGGGAAATCACATAGGTTTTCCAGTTGGACGTCAATGGCAATTTTGTGAGTCTCCTGCGGAGACAAAATTGGAGTAAACGAAGATTATTTAGGTTGAGAATATTGTGCAAGGGTTCATATCGGTGGTCTGAGAATAAGGTGAAAATCTTCCTAGTGACTGGCTGGGCGATATCCCTCTCTGAGCTTACATCTCATCACATTAATCTGGCCACCATATATCAGCTATCTCAATGTATTTGTTGCTTCATGGGTGCTCGTTGGCTTTGTGATACTCATGCATATTCAACAACCCTTTGCTCTGGAACATTCAGTCTGTAGCACAAGGTTATAGCATTTACAAGGGTCGTGGGTTGAATCTGGAGCTCGCGAGGGTTATAAAGAGGACGTGGGACCAGTTAAATGTCACTTGACCTTCCATTAGAAGCTGCGTGAGACCATAAAGGGGATGTGTGAGCAGTTTCAGGTTGGACGTGAGTTTCAGTTATTAACAGCAGGCCAGTATTAGGCGTGAGGCATCTTTCCAGTGGCATGCGTGGGAGTTAGGGCGCATAGATAACCTGTAGCTGGGGTCGTAGAGAGTGCTGCAGCTGTGGCATTTGGATTTCACAGTCCACCATCTAGTTTGTAAGGGATTTGAAATACCATCTTGGCCCAGGCGTGTATCTCCAGGTCTGAGAAATATATGCTCATGTAATTTCTTTTATTGCTGCTCAGAATTATTAAACATAAATCTGCACATCATTATTTGCTACTGTTCAATCTGAGAATCGATTATAAATGTAACTGTGAGTAGTTTATACTCGGTGTTATATATGGCTGCTGTTTTGTATCCTCCATTACATTATTGTATCTCAGTCAGAAGTTATGAAAAGAGAATGTGAAATCTGGTTTTGGATCTGTCTTTATATTATCATTGAAATCTGAACTACATCTGTGCAAAGAACTTTAGCATGTTTGATAAAATGGGACATCTATGAAACTGAAACAATCACAAAAATATCATACAACTGGGAAGGGGATTTTACAATATCAAGCATTGGAAGCCTGTGAGCATGAGATGTAATTCATACTATAACCTCCAGGATTAAAAGATCAACTCCTTTATGATTTTCAATTAGCACTTTCTATTTACTTTTCTAAATGAAGATAAAGGGGAGAAAATGATGAAAAAAAATACTAAATTAAATTTTAATCTATGTGAACAACCATAGATTATTCATTGGATAACCAGATTACTTCTTTTTCCCAAAATTTGCATACTAATCATCAACAAATTTACAACTTAAGCTTTCATGAAACCATAAAAGACTAGTTCATTTAATCAACAAGGACAAAGTGATGACAGCTTCTTTGTATTGATTAACAAATTCAGTAGAGTCACAATGGCATAGATACACGAGCATTTCTAGACAATTGAAGGCCACTGGAATCAAGAAGTACTTTAAGAAAATAGAAAAAGTTTGTAGAGCTCTCTAAAGCATGAGCATACTCAACAAAGTCTAACCAAAAAATGAGCACATAGATCTTATTTATACAAATAAAAAAACTAACTGAAAAGATAAAAGAAGACTGGGCAATTATTGCCATGGACTTGCAGGGTATTTTGCATGTAACTGTTTGCTGAAATCCTGCATGAATTGGTCTATCTACCTAGTGCACGAATACCCACCATGCTGATTTGGAGTAGAGGAGTGATTGTGTCCTTTGATTGCATCTTCAATGCTGTTGTATGTTCCTTGGAGTGCGTACAAAATTGAAAAATCCTAGTGGCTAGAATCCATATATGATAATTGTTAGTTTCCTTTATGAGTGGCAAAATAGAACAGTGAATGCTACAAAAATGCATGCACAGGAAGTTTAAATAACTATTGTTGATCATATTGCATCCAATGCTGTTAGAATATATGGCTGCTTTTGCAATAAAGTCAGTGTACTGACTTAGTAGCGTGGCTTATCTATTATTAGTATTTAGAATCTTGGACAAGCTTCACATCTTTAATTGTTGGTAACACCTCTCAAACTCTATACGAGGAGATGAACATCTTTGTAATAGTCAAACCAATATTTCATAATATAATAGTGTTATTGTGTTGTACCCAAAACCAAAATTTTTGCTTCACTAAGGCATTTTGCTTAATTGAGTCTTAATCTTGTTAAAGTGATGTCAGAAGGTCGTTTTTAGGGTTTCTAAATATGAAGTTGGTGTCAGTGTCATGTCAGTCTGTTACTGAAGGAATTTGAGAAAAGTGAAAATTTGAAGAAAAATCATCAAAATTTTCTATCTCTGGAGAGGGGAGCACATTCTCAAATGGGCGCCCTATCTTTTAGGGGCCCAGATCCAATTTTTAGGGTTTGTCACCTCCAACAGACTTTTGTCTAGCATCACGTCAGCTTCACAATGAGCTATCAAGTTTGTCAAACGGACCTGTTTCGTGTAAGTTACGGGAGATACAGCGCAAAACAAGGAGGATGCGAGAATTGGCTAACACTGGAGAAAAGCACAACTTTTGGAAAGGGCGCCCATCTTTTTGAGGTGTCAGATGGAGGCTTTTGACTAAATGCCACCCAAGATGTTTATCTCACATTCGTTCAAGCTTCGCGACGCATCCGTCAGTGGGTGAATCTGAGTTGCTGAAGTGCCTGAGCCGGAGGTCAAACATAGGGTCAAATCTTAGTCAGAATATGAAGAATGAGCAAAAGAGCACTTTTTCAGAAAGGCGCCTAAGCTTTTCAAGCTTTTAATGCTTTCTTTTTGATAATCTCAGATATTCAATTTGTCCGTGTTACGTTCAACTTTCCGTTGCCTGTCTTCGTCAGATCAGAAGATGACTCAGCAACTTGCAGTCGGGTTTTTAATGTTTTTTTGGTCAGTTCCAGAAATGGCCAAGTCTAGAGGAAAAAGAGCAACTTTTGAAAAGGGCGGCCTTGATTTTCACCCCCCAGATGATGTTTTCTGGGAAAGTGTGCCTTTGCAGCTGTCTTGCAGAATGAGGTCAGCTTCGCAGTGAACCTGAGATTCAGTCCTGAAAGTTGGTAAATCAGAAGTTATGAAGGTTTTGTTTTTCCCTTCGTTGGAGATATAGATGTCAAAATTTGGCTAACACTGAGGAAAAGCGTAGCTTTTCAAAAGGGCGCTTGGATTTTTGAGCCTTCAGATGTTAGTTTTATGATGTTTTGTCTCAAGGCATCTTTTGATTAGTTTTTGTCCTGCTCTGCGATGCACCTGTCAGCCAGCCAATCGGTGGAGTCAGTCAGCCAGCATCAGAAGATGAACAGAAGTCTCGAGAGATTCAAATCCAAATTTTCATGAAAATTGGCTAAGTCTGGAATTCACCTTAAGAGGTCAAAGTTGAGTTTTCGAAATGAGTTGACAAGTGCGCCCTAACTGGAGTTATGACTGCAGTTAGACTAAAGATTTCTGGGTTGTCATCTTCAGTTCATATATTGGCATGTTGAGTGATCTTTCAGTTCGCATGTCGAGTTAACTAGTTTGCATGTTCAGTTGATATCTTTGCATGTTGAGTTAACTTGATTGCATGTTCACTTAACTGAAGATTTTGCTTGAAAGCCAACTTAAGTTCACATGTATGGCGAATTTGGTTGCAATTGTGAAGACTTTGTGAAGTTGGCGAATTCACCTTTTGTCAACTGAAGTTCTAAAAGGGACGGCATAAATGATGAAGCATAGTGTTGTGAAGCTGACGCATTTTACAAAGAATGATAACTTAAGTTCCAAAAGGGTTGTTATTTTTAGCATAAGTGTGAAGTTGGCGCATTCATTCTATGTCAACTGAAGTCTTGAAAGGGTCGCTATATTTGGAATATTTAAGGCATAAAATATGGCGAATTTCTTATTGTCAACTTTAGTTCTCAAAAGGGACGCTTTAGTTCTAAATTGTGAATTTAAAGCAAGTGTGAAGGATGGCGAACTTAATATGGATTGCTAACTAAAGTCAAAATCGCATGAAGTTGTTAACTGAAGATTGAAAAGGGAAACCCTAAAGCATGGCGATTTATTTAGCTTATCTTAGTTTCAGTTAACTGGAATGAGGTCCAATCACAAGCCAAGCGCACTTTTCAAGGATTCCATGCTTTATGCGAATTTCATAGATGAAAATCTATTTAACCAAGCAATGGCGTCCATTATTTCATCATCTTTAGCTTCGAAGTTCATATTCTTCTTGAGCGACCAGCAAGCTAAAGGTGCTACAGGGGTCCGAATTCAGCGTTCTTCATAGCAACGAGTTCAGATTGTTCAGAGGAAGGAGATTCCAGACTTTATTTTCACTTTGCATGTAGGTTTTATCAAATTCCTAAAGAAGATTGGCGAATTTTTCAGAAGCAGAACAAGCAAAACTTTCTATCTTCTGTCTTATTTCTTCTATTTCTCATCTTAGGTACTTTCTTCGCATGTCAAAAAAATTCAACATATTTTCAGAGTTTGATCATCTGGGTTTGCATACTTCAGTATTTGCAGCAAAACCCACGTCTTAGATTTTTTCGAGAAAATTGCCTCGTAGTCTTCATTCTGAAGCTCTGTGCATTTTTCTGAGAATTTCTTTGCATGTGGGTCAAAATCACATCTTTTCAAGAATCCAATCATCTGGGTTTGTTCAGAATTCCATTGTGCACAAAACCCACATTTCAGAAAAACTTTGAAAATTTCTCCTGTCTTAGGCTATTTTTAGCCTTGTCCAGAGGTTTTCAGTTTTTCCAGAAAGTTCTTCAAATATATTCGACTTTATAGTCAAAAGTCATCATTTTCAAAATGCAGCTCAATTTTATTGATTACAAGGCAAAATCTGCCCTTACGCATAATTTTGTCAAAACTTCAGATACAGACCTGAATCATGTTTATCCAGTGATTAATCTGAGCAGTCTGGAGGGTGTTAGCAGCAATGCGTTGAGGAATCTTGAGCGTTTCGGCTTGTTGGCAGCAGCATCTATTCCTGTTGCTACCTTTGATCTCGAGTTTGTTCTTGCTTGTATCAAGCATTATGATTCATCTTCGCGACAAATCAGATCAGTTGATGGGAGGGTTGTTTGCAGTCTCAAACCGAAAGATATAGAGAAATGTTTTTCCATTCCTTCGCATTCAGATAACTTTACTGTGGTTATTGAAGCTTGTGAGAAGATTTGGGATGGAGATCAACAGCGTTCACAGAGAAAGGTAGCTCAGAAATGGCTGAAGGTTCAGAAGACTAACATGCCTAAGAAGGTTGGCCGTGGTGAATTCAAAGACGAGGTTGCTGTTTTGATAACTTTGCTTAACTGAGTTACAGGTCAAGAGGATGCTAGTACTTTCCGTTCATGGATGTTTTACCTTATTTCCAAAATTCTTGATGGTACAAAACGTTTTGACTGGGCTATGTTGATTAGTGATTGCTTACATCAGTAGATTACTAATTTTCTCAAGTTTCATGAGTTTCACATGATATCATACTTAGTCTACTTAGTCGCATTTCAAGGCAGCTACAAGTTTCTAAAGACTAATGGCACTCTCGGTGTTCCACGTATTCACGAGTATTATCCTCAGTTGGAGTTCTCTCAGTTTGAACAAAATTTCCGAGCAGTGAATGATCACTTTTCTATGAGGACAGTTAGAGATCTTGACAGCGAAATGCACATTCGTATTTCTGCCGAGGCAAAATCAGCGATGGAGACTTGGGCGGATTGGTTCATCCAATTCCCTACTTTCACATACATCCGTGTTTATGGATATGTTGGAGAGCCCCTGATGTTGCCGAGGTATTCTTCAGATAAGATTATCTTCATGCAGTTTCTCAGGCAGATGCAGCATGCTCATTTCTTTCTTCGTAATCGTCATAAGACTGTAGCTACTTTTCCATTTGCATTGGGAATTTTCACGGGCAATGCAGCAACAGATGCCAAGCTCATGTCAACCGAGTTAGAAAGATTCAAGCTCAAAACTCATACCGAGAGGCGTTCTTATGATCCTTTGGATCATTATGCGAACAGGTTAGAGCGAGGGATTGCACATAAGCCAACACTTGAGGATTTCTGGGCAAATTGTGAAGATGAATTTGAGGTTCGTCGTCGTCACTATTGTAGACTCACTATTGGTCAGCTCTCTGATTATCTATCAGAAGATGTTGATTGTCTATCAGATGATGATGGAGAAGTTCTTCTCAATTCATTTGTTAGAGATCAAATTGCTTGGCAGCCATTTCGTTCACCAGATTGGTATGCTAAGGAGAATACTTTTATTGAGGAGGTTTCTAAATCGGTTATCAAGATCAATAGGCAGTTTTTGGAGAGTAAGCTGAAACGCAAATCAGTTCCTGTGACAGAGCCGCCAGAGAAGTTTGCTTCGTTGCCTTCTACTTCTAGGTCAAGACCTCGAGTCAAGGCTATTGTGATACCTCCTAAAGGGGTAAGACTCAGTGGAAACACAGGAAAGAGAGCTACTGGAAAGAGGAAGCAGAAACAAGTTGAGAATGTTCCTGAGATTCCAGTAGAGACGGTCATTCAGACTGAGCCTCATATTTCACCTCCTAGTTCGCCACATGTACAACCTATTGACATAGATTCAGAGCCTGAAATACCAATTCGAGTTGGATCAGAGACAACTGAACCGCCACAGGTGGATACATCGGGGACAGTCTCTCCTCGGATTGATGATATTGTTCAGTCTTGTTGGCTCGAGAAGTCTTTGGGGAGGCAGAGGCGTGAACCTTCATACAACCTTGATTTTTCAGAGTTCGGTGAGCCTTATCAGAAAAGGTCGAACAAGAAAATCAAGAAACAGGTGCACATTGAGAAGACTCTAGAATCAGAGATTGTTATAGAGGTCGCTGTTCCTCCAGAGGGTAAGAGCTTAGATGACGTCGAAGTTGGTGACTTTACTTTCACTAATGCAAATCTAGGCAGGACTACTCGAGAGACAGATGTGACTCTTCTTAAGATTGTTACCAATAATCTTGAAGAACGCATCACAAAGGATGGAGAGGATAAGGCACTGCTTAAGGCTGAAATTGGTCAACTTCGTCAATATATTTCTGGTCTTGTTCATGGAAATTCGAATAGAGCACCTGCTCTTCCTCAGAATACACCTGTAGAACAACGAAAGCTTGATCAGTTAGTCAGTCATGGCAGACTTTTGGACAACTGGATTGAGAGTTTTGTTGCTACAGGTCGACATCTTCTTGCAGATTTGTATCAGTTGAGGAGTGATGCACATTGGCTTCGCCAAGGTGTTCAGTTGCTCGAGGTTTCAGTTGCAGAGAGCTTAGCCAAGGATCGTGTTCTTGTATCTCAGTTGTCTGTTGCATATGATGCCTTGGAGATTGATGAAGATCAGGAGAAGGTTTTTACTTGGAGAGAGCAGCACCTTTTCAAAATGGAGATATGTGAAAAGATCTCTGCCAAGTTGTTTTCATTGAAGGATGATGTGATTGGAGTACTTGCACTTGTCAGTGGTTTTGTTGTTCAGATTCCATGTCATTATCTTCTTGAAGATGGCACGTATGTTGAATTGGACAAAGTGCAAGCTGAATTCGAGAAGCTGATTCATGATAACCTAGAAGGAGATCCTTTGGCGCCTAAGTTGGAGAATATCTCAGTTATTTCAGCAAGTTTCAGAAAGGCGACTGAAGAGGTTAAAGATGGCATGCATACGGTCAAAGAAAGTGGCAGAGAACTGAAGAAGCAGACTGTTCTTTTGGATAGCATCAAAGTGCCAGATGACAGAGAGATTGATGAGTTCTTGGTCGAAGTGTTAGACTGAGATGACATGGAGTGATCTGCCAGTTGGAACCTGTAGTTAATTTTGAGGGTTGAGTCATGAGCAGCAGTTAACTCGACTTTCAGTCTTGAGTTCACTTGCTGACTTTACACATGCTTATCTCATCCTTGGAATTATCATCACAGGAGTTAGGGTTAGGGTTTCCAGTTAACTGAGGGTAGTGTCCAGTTAACTTTGCTTTAAATAAGGACGTGCATGCTTGCACATGGTCCATTTAGGTTAAATGTATCGGTTAACTGATGGTAGCTTTCCAGTTAACTGTATAGTTTACTTCATTAGGGTTTGGCAGCAAATCTTGCATGCATTGCAAGACTGTAGATGACTCAAGGTGATTTTAGGGTTACCTACACCTTGATGTATATAAATAAGAGCTTTTGCTCATTTGTAATTAACTTTTGCTTGAGAGAGAAATATATGCTGCGCCTACCTTGCCCTCAATATTGCTCTTTTGGTATTTGTTCATGCGTCTTTGCTCTTATGATCAATTGTTATGCCACATAGGGTTTCATGCGATTGTGATGGTGAATTCTTTCCATAGTTTAGATAAATCTGTTTTGTGTTCAATGAGCTTGTTCAGATTGAGATGATAGTTGTGCCTACCTTGCCTTCAAGTAGAGAATCTGCACTTGTTTATCGTATGGTGTTGTGAACAATAAACTTATTCGGATTGAGATAATAGTTGTGCCACCTTGCCCTCAAGTAGAGAATCCGTATTCAGTTTATCGTGTGATGTTGTTATCAATAAACTTGTTTAGATTGAGCAAATAGATGTGCCACCTTGCCTTCAAGTTGAGGGTCTATACTTGTTTATCGTCTGATAGTCAAACCTTGCTCCGTTTCCTCATGCTCTGTTTTCTTGAGGAGACTGGATAGAATTTAAGCAATTAAGTTTAGTTGTAGTTAGTGAATCTGCGAAACCAGAGAAAATTCTCAGCTGCAACGTATATAGTTTTCGAGAAAGCCTTGTACCTCTACAGCTGAAACAAAAAGACAGGAATTAGTTTAGTTTATTTCCCTTTGCAGGTATTTTTGTCAAGCACAACAAGGGAGCTTCCCCTCCTAATTTGAAGAGCACTCATTGCGTAGTGTGCATAGCTGTCCGTACCAACTCTTACTCCAGAGGTGCTAGTTGTTACGCCAACATATTGCTCATATACATTTAATGTCCTCATAGCTTATTTTTTAATATGGTATTAGAGTAGGTGAATGCATGGGAAGATGCTGAAAAATGCAAGTTTTTAAAAGAGTTATGGGTCATGGAAGTTTCTCAATAATTAAAGGTATGAAAGAATTTGTGCAAGTTATTTCTTAGAAGGTTGCCAGTCATCAATAGAGCACCAAATAATCATGGGATGAACATTTGATAAATCATGGAAGAATCATGTTGCATTGTGGGAGGATTTGTTGTATTCTTAGACACGCTTAAGACATCAAAAAGTCTAGTCATAGGAAGAGAAATTTGTCTGCATTTTTTCTGGTGCTAGTTGCACAAAATTGTGGGCAAAAAATCACTATTTTTTGTAGAATTACTAGTCACTATGGCAAAGGAAATTTGGGGGTTGCATTTTCCCTCTATTACAAGGTCACAACTAGGACACAAGCAAACCTAGTCACTTTTTTTATTTGTTGCAAGGTTGTAGCTATGACATATGCAACTAATTGCATTTTTCATCAAGGAAGAGTATTTATTATTCATGTAGAATCCGTAAGCAAGAGTTTTTAATTTGGATTTTATGGGTATTAAATCTATAAAACCCTAGTTTTTTTGTGTAAAAATTTGAGTTCATTTGTTTTTTCTAAGAATGGAAATTCCTTTAGAAAAATATTCTATTATGAACTTCCACACTTGGAAACTACAAATTCAAATACAACTAATGAACTAGAATTAATGGGGAATAGTAAATGGGAATGAGAAACTGCTTATAGATGCAAAGAAATTGTTGGATTGGTTGATAGAGATAATAAAACCAAAGCCATTATAGTTCTCGCTCTCTTTCATTTTGAGTTACTGTGGAGCAAAAGTAGTTGATGTAAAGTTTTTTGAAAGCTTTAGCTATTTAGATTCAAGATGGTTGGAGGAGTCACTTTATCTAGCCACACAAGCAATATGAGATCTCTTAATAGAGAACTAGTAGAATTCAATGCTATGGTAGATGATGAGGATACCAAAGCCATATTGTTAAACAATTTACCTTCTAAATTCGTCAATGTCATTTTTTACTATTTGTCAAAGGTATTCTTTAACTATGAAAGATATGGTTTTAGCTCTCTCAACTAAAGAAAAGAGAACAACTATAGTAGATACAAAAGATGATCCTCAACATGAGAGTGCATTATACATGAGAAATAATCGTAGATTAGATAAAGACAAAGGGGAGTTTGAATGTTATTAGCAAGAAAATAGTTCACACAACTTGGAATTATAGATTTTGAGCCAATGATGCTCATGAGGGAAAGCTCATAACCATTGTCAAATATCCATTGGATGTTGATAGTGGTGAAGAATTTGTTGATCTAGGAAGAAATCTAGTGTAGATGAAGGTCAACATGGATGGTTGCTTGATTAGTTTGGGAATTTGTGAATCTTGGGAATTATACCCTTACAAGGGTCATGAGACAACTTGATGGAGCATTGTGGACGTAGCTCAACATTGATGGTTGTTCAATACTTTGGGAGATTCAGAGTTTGAGAGCTTGGGGAGGTGGAATCTAAGAACTTTGGAATTCAGCTTGAGAGCTACACCTTAACAATAGTTATGAGGAAGCTTGAGCTTTGATGTACTTATACCTGGTCCAAGAACTATTTTCAAAGAGAATATCATAAAGAATATTCAATATATGGTTTTGATATTTTTTAGTTTTCAGTCACTATGTATGTTTTACTTTTAGTATAGTAAGCCTTAAGAGGGGGTGTTAGAAAATAGGCTAAATTAGCTAAATAAAGGACTTTCACTTTAATTGCTAAAAGTGAGCAAAATATAATAACTTGAACCACTTGAATTATTTTTCAACATGTTCACATTGAACTTGTGTGGAGGTTTCTATTTGAGCTAAAAACTCAACAGTCACTCTTAGCGAGGAAGGAATTCTACACCAATCCAAGTTTGTCCCAAAAAACTTCAAACTTCCTTTTTGCTGAGGGCTTGATCAAAATATTAGCTACCTATTGATTTGTGGAAATATATTGAGGCTTGACCATGGCATCCCACCAAGCTTGTTGTTCTATTGCTTCTTGGAAATTTGAAGGCTCTATGATGCTACTCAACAATGCAATGTAGTTTGGAAACTCCTTTGCAGGTCTACTCTCCTTGAATGTGCTCTTAAGAACTTGAACATTCTTTAGAGCATCTCTTAAGTCTACTGTCGAGGTCTCTAGAAAAAACTAGAAGGGGATAAAGTCTCTTTCTCCTCACTTGAAGGCTATTGTTTGAAGTTGGAAACTACTGGTATCTTTGGAGGTCCATACTCAACCTTTGGAGCTTCTTGCTCCTCATCCTTTGTCATTGGAATGGTGTCATGAGTCTTCTTGGATGCAAAGTCTTCCTTAAACTTTACATCCCTATTTACTACTACCTTCCTTTGTTGTGGAGAATAGGCCTTGTAGGCCTTTGAAGTCTCATTATAACCCACAAATAAAACCTTTCTACTAGAAGGCTCTAACTTAGTCCTCTTCTCTATAGGTATATGGATTTAAATTGGAAAACCAAAGATGTAGAAATGACTCATCTTTGGCTTCACACTAGTGAATGCCTCTTTTGGTGTCTCGTCCTCCAAGATCTTGTGAGGACACCTGTTTTGGATGTAGATTGTTGTGAGACATGTTTCTGCCCAAGGAAAGATTAGCAACTCCTAGTCATGAATCATGGCCTTAGCAGCTCCTATAATGGATTGGTTCTTTTGCTCGGAAGCCCCATTCTACTATGAGATGTATGGAATTATTAACTCCATTTCGATCCTTGCTTCCTTGTAGAAACCCTTGAACTCCTTGGAGGTATACTCTCCTCTATTCTCTAATCTCAAGAGTTTGATCTTCCTCCCTATTTGATTCTCAACTAGAGCTTTAAACTCCTAAAACTTACTAAAGTCCTCATCCTTGGTTTTTCAGAAGTAGATGCAAGTCTTGCAAGAGAGAAGTCATCAATAAAGGAAACATAATACATGCTTCTAACAATTGATGCTATTGACATCAATCCACATGCATCTGAATGCACTAAGTTTAGAATCTTCTTAGACCTATTCTTGTTTCTTGGGAAAGAAGCCTTGATATGCTCGTTAAAGAGGCATCCTCTACATACTCCATGGTGTTCAATACTGAACTTTGAAAGACCTGTGACAATCTCCCTTAGAATAGGCAATGTTTTGTGATGCAAATACCCCATCCTCTTCTGCCATAACTCGCACAAATTGTCATTGTTATGAACTAGAGTTAGAATTTGTTTTCCTTGTAACCTATATAAGTTGCCTTCTCTAACCCCAATTACTTGTGCTATAACTGGGCAAGATTCCTTTGGCTTGATAAGAACTTGTTGATTTTTGAATTCTATTGCAAATCCATTACCCTCCATAACCAAAACTGAAAGCAAATTCTTCCTAAGACTAGGATCAGACAAAACTGAAAGAAAAGTTACTTGACTATAGTCGAAAGGGAATTGTAGCACTCCTATTATTGGATACTTGACATCATTACCAAGCTCAAATTGAACTCCAAAGTTATGTTCTCTTAAGTTGGTAAAACACTGCCAATTTGATCCCCACTGTCCACATACCAATCGTTCCTTGGAGTTGGACTGATAGAAAAACAAGATACCAATGAGAAAGCCTTCTCAAACTTGGTAGAAAAAACATTCATTTGTATTCTTGTAGAGGCTGCCACTTGTCCTATTGCTGCTTCTCTTGCTTCTTCTTCTTGTTTGGATATTGTGATGCACAATGACTAAAATTTTGACAAATGAAGCACTTGATTTTACTCAAGTCCTTTCTTGGTTGTTAGGATGAATCTTCATGCTTTGCCTTACCCTTGATGTTCGTTTTCCTTTATTTCCCTTCATCTGTCCCAAGAGGGATAAATTATCGTCATCATCCTCCTTGTTGGATTTTGACTCCATTTGAGTTTCCTCCTAGACAGAATCATCCCAAAGTCTTTCAAAAGATGGAAGATTTTCTTAGGCACAAATTCCCTGAACAAAAGCTTTCCATGAAGATGGGAACCAATTCAACACCAAATTTGCAAGATTTGCATCTTCAACCTTCTCCCCAACTGCTGCAAGTTGGCCATTAAGTTACCTGACCTTCATCAGGTAACTGATAACTATATCTTATTTAGTCATCTCTATGGATCTAAGCTTGCTTCTTAAAATCATTTTCTTGTTTATGTTTTTTGCTTTGGTAGGCATCAAACATCTTCTTAGCTGTTTTCTTTGTAGATAAATGAAAAATTAAATGATCCTTTATCATATCCATGGTCATACATATGGCCTTTACCTTTTTCTTCTCCTGAGCTACCAACTGCTGAGCATTTGTGGGTGTAGGTCCCACATCTTTGATGATTTCCCAAATATCATTTTCCTCCAACAACAAAGTCATCCCAACTTTCCAAGGTAGGAAATTTAATGCACCATTTAATTTATCCTCAAATTTGAGGCTAGCTGATTTTACATTTTTTTTCTTTAAAAAAGCTCCTAGATCTGAAAATAAACAAACTGCTCAATTTTTTTGAACAAATACTTGTTTCAAAATACCTAGGTCATGGACTATAAATCTTAGCCTTGCAACCCTAGCCACTGGTTGATAAAACCCTACTTGTCACTTTTGTTGCAAGTACCAACTTTGCTGCCCTAGCCACAATCACAAAAACCCTTGCCACTGGTTTACCTATGCAAAAGCGGTGAGGAAAAACTTTTGAAAATATTGGAAAAAAAAGTCAACTTGGAACTTATGATTTTTTAGAAACAAAACCCGTGTGATATTGCACAAAAAAAATGGTGCAACTTTGAGCCCTATTTTGGACCGCAAATTTTCTTCACCAAAAAAAGAGGCATGGAATTGATGAAAAAAAGACTAGCGATTTACTTGCAAAAATAGCTCATGAATTTTAGAAAAGTTTTGCCATGATTTTCATCCAACTTTGCTTGCAACTTTCATTGTAAAAATCCTGCAATTTCACAAGGAAAAAAAAAACTTGCACAATTTTCATCCAAATCTGCTTGCAATTTGTAAAGTGCCCAACTAGTTTTTTTTTTTTTTTTGACAATTGTTTGACAAAATGACACTTGAGGTAGCAATGCATAAACAAATCTTCATTTACAAAAGCAATATAGATATATAGTGTCTATTTCAATGGTAAACCAGCTATAAGAAAGAACTAAAGAATTTTATGATAAAATCATTAATTGATCAGCTATAAATATTTGATATTACCAACTTATTGAATAGAAAATGAATACAAAATGCTGACCTTTAAATCTACTGCAATATGCTGCAGGAACCCTTGATATAATAATATTTGATGCATATAATAATCTTTATTCCCATCGGCTGGGCGGCCTCCTTAAATGACTATATTTATTGATGAAATCTTCACCATTTTGTATCAACCAGTTTAGAAAATGATAACTGACTTATGATAGGCTGTGTTGCATCCAAATGCCCAAGAAATCACATAAAAATGAAGTGACTAGATTATTTGAGGGTCCCACAACCCCTTTCGCCTCAACATTAGCTACCTCCAAACCCCATGTCCATTCTTGCTGATGTAGCTTGGTGAACAAATCACAAAGAAACTCAATTTAAACACTGCCCTTTTTATGTGCTGTAATTCATTTATTTAAAAGGTCCTTAATGAGTTTAAAGAAGTGCAGTTGGGTGAGAAGGGTCCCATGGCCTCCCTTTCCTTTAGCAATTAATTATAATATCTCCCATGCCCCCTTTTCTATAGAGGTGGCTGCTCAAACATGTATTTTCTTTCCATAAAGTTAATCACTGCCTTCTCTATTTGTCACAGCTTGCTTCCACATTTATATGGACTACCTTGGAAGTTAAATGGGAGTCTCTATCTGAGCAACTAGTAAATATGCTATTCAGGTTTAATCCATAGCCACTACTCAAACTCTCTTCATAAAATCTATTAAATTTTTTCTTGCAAATAATATTGGGAATAGTTTTTGACTCACTCTCCAAACATGGCCACAAACTGAAGAAAATATTAATTCATTACGTGGGTACAAATCTCCTCAATCTCCAAACATTACGTGCAGTTGCAAATTCTATATGAATCCACCTGTAAATTGGCTAGGAGGGTTTTTGTCCTTGAAACCGATCTTGTCATAGGGTTTTAACGTAGGGTAGAAGATAAACAATTGCTCACTTCCAAAGTTGGGGTTTTTACAAATGAAAATAGCAAGAATGAATTTTCCTTCTCAATTTTCCTCTTTATACACTTTTCTGGAAGTAATAAAATCTTATTCATCTTTCTGTCATAAGTGACTTTATAATTTAACTTATTATTTTGGACCCCCAAAAAGTCACCTTTAATTTAACTATCCAACTTTATAAAATACAATTAATAAATGTAAGTCACTCAAACTTTAGACAACTTAATTTAATTAATTAATTACTCATTTTTTTACTCACAATTAACCTACAAGAATTAACATAGGTTAAGGGTCTCTGTCTGTCGCTTATGCCTGTGAAGGGGAAATTACAATCCTCCCTCCTGAAATTGCTTGCACTCAAGTAATTATAGATTTTGAAGTTGCAGTATCTATTCTCCTTCCCAAGTAGCATCTATTGGAGGCAAATCTTTCCAATAGATCAAGTACTCTCTTATACTTCTATTTGTCAATTTTCTCTCCTGCATATCCGGAATAGCCTCAGGTACCAAGATTAATTTAGATTCCTTGTAATAACCACCCTAGATTTTTTTGAATATTTTTTTGCCACTATGGAATGACAACTTTAACTTGCATAGTAAAATTCATTGCTATTACAAGGCCTAGTATAGCAAATCAACATGTATACATCTGCTGTTGCAAATCTGATAACGAAATTATGCATTCATTCATTTTCCATTACAATATCCTGATGGATAATCATCCACAACATGCCAATACATGAAATGTACTAACATACGAAACATCCATATGAAAATACCTCGAACATAGCACTGAAACTGAATGTTGCAGGTCTGTAATGCATTGTAGAAAATGTTGTAGGACTGCTGCTCATAATTTGCAGGTTATAGCAGCCATTGAAGACCCTCAAATCACTCTCTAGTCTTCCAAGGATACCATCCAAAGGTACTAAACAGCAACACACTTACCCAGCGATCTCCTAACACCCTTAACATGCAAGGACAGCTACAGGACTGATATTGATGAAAGAACAATTGCAGGACTGCTGTAGCAGATTGCAGGTTATTGCAGCATCAAACACCTTCAAAATACACCAATTCACCAATCATACATCACTCCAGCTGCAGCGATAGACTACCAGGTATCCAATTTTGTCTAAACACACTCAAAATGACAAAGAAGCAACAGCAACAGGTCTGGTATAATTTTCAGTCACTTCCAGGTTGGGAAACTCACGAACAGCAGGTGTATTTCTCAGAAATCAAACCCAATATCATACTCAACTTGCCAACAATGAGCCAAAGCTAGAGAAATGTCATCTCCAACACTCACAACTTCATTCAAACACACTGAAGGAAGATATAACAGTCTAGAAAATTGTATTCAATAATTAGCACATCTGATTCAACTCTGAACAGCAGGAACAACAGGTAATAAAGGCTGTATGGCCCCTTTTAGAACCGTACCCATGTCAAAATCTAACTCCAAGCTCAAGTATTTTGCCTCCAAACAGCAAAGCAACACCTCAGCCCAGGAAGAGCACCATAATAACCTCCAAAATCTTCACAAAATCCCTATAATAACATCAACAAACAAACCCGCAAACCTACAACCAAAAACCCTTGAATATTTTCCTTTTTTTTTGAAACCCCAATTTGCAACTGTACAAGCAATAGTGATTCCTATGTGAAATCACTCTACCAGCTAGGGAGGATCTTTCACCACCGAAACTAGTGATTTGAAGAGGGTTTTTTTTCTCAATCAATCCTTGGAAGAACTTCTCTGTTCACTCTAGCAACAACCTATTATGTGTGCAAACTTGAATAATCCAAATGAGAGGTCCCAAACCTCCTTTTAGAATCATACCAATGTGAAAATCTAACTCCAAACTAAAGTATTTTGCCTCCAAACAGCAAAGCAACACCTCATAGCCCAGTAAGAGCACCATAATAACCTCCAAAAACTTCACAAAATCCTTGTAATAACATCAACAAACAAATCCACAAATCTACAACCAAAAACTCTTGAATACTTTACTTTAATTTTGAAACCACAATCTGCAATTGTGAAAGCAATGGTGATTCCTATGTGAAATCACTCTACCAGTTAGGGAGGATCTTTCACCACCGAAACTAGTGATTTGAAGAGGGTTTTTGTCCCTGATCAACCCTTGGAAGAACTTCTTTGTTCATTCCAACAACATTGTATTATGTTTGCAAACTTGAATAATCCAAATGAGAGCCCCAAACCTCCTTTTATAGCTTTTTCATTCATTTTTCAAAACAACGCTTTTTTGCTTTTTCATTACATTTTTTTTTTCCCGAAAAAGCACTTTTTTTGCTTTTTATAAATTTTTTTATGTCTAAGTCTCCTTTTCCCCTAGGCATCCACTTGAGGGGACATAACATAACTTCATTAAATTAAAACACTAAAGTAAATATTATAACGTTAACTTTATAACTTTAGTGCAATAATTTAAATAATCCAAACCATTTTGCAGAAAGCATTGCCAAGGCACTGAAAATCAAAACTGATCACACCAAGAAGAAGCTGATGTTGAAGAATGATGTCGAGTTGTAATGTCCCTTTTTGGGATAACCCTAAATCTTTCCCTAGAATCACAAGCTTAATGTATGTAATGTCCCCTTGATCTTGTTTGCGAGTGTTAGCCTATTTCTTGGACCCTTGTGGGCTAAGCTGGATTGGTTAGAGGGTGATGGTACTTTCTGGAGAGTTTGATCGTTCTGGTTTTCAGAGCCCAGTGACTGGTTCACAGCAGGCGTTTGCAGTGCAGGAGTCGACAGCTTCTGACGGCACAGGATTATATGGTGTTTTGAGTGAGTTATGGGTTTTTAAGTGATTTAAATATTAATGGATTTAATATTTAATTATAAAGTCAAATTGACTTTATATTTTTAAATCACTTAAATATTCTCTAAAAGTGATTTAATATTTTTAAATCACTTAAATGAATAAAGTGCGCCCAAGTATTTAATTCATATACTATTGAAATGAATTAAATATTATTTAAAAGATTTTAATATCCAAAAGTGGCGTATTTTCTTGGGATTCGTGCCTTTGCATAAAAGGGCATTTCTGGCAATGAGAAACTCACCTTTTGACAATTTCAACTTTGCCTTGTGCTATTTCCTGTGCATTCTCCTGTGATCAGGGTTTGAACAATTTTTCCATTGAAGAACGATAACTCTTCAGTGTTGAGCACTTTTGAGGCTGTGAGAGATCAGCTGAATTTGTGCAGTTTGTGAGAGCTTCATACAGAGGTTCTACTGGGCTTGAGCTGTGTTTCCTATTGGATTTCTTTATCAGTTTCAGAGGGTTTTGGGAGATGGCGCCTTCATTTCATCTGGCAGACATCATACTTCTTGGCCGTACCTTCTAAGTGAGAATTCAGGTTGTTTGCAGTGAAGTGCGTGGCTCTTGTGCAAGGGCGTTTGGGCATTTCTTGGAGAAACGCCTTCTTTTCTGAGGGTTTCTCTTCATCATTTTAGGCGTTTGGCTTGTACTCTTCATCTGCCACCGTTTTCAGGCTGGATTTTGCATTTTGTAGCTTTCTACACCAGATTTGGTCAGTTTTTCACCATCTTGGCTGGCAAACTGGACTACTTTCTTAAATAAATAATCTGGACACTTCCGGGTATGTTTATGAGTTCTAAATCCATTGTTGAGCATATTTATTATCTTCTGTATTGTCAATTCGCCTGAAATAACTCAATTTACATTTTATATGCATTTATGCTGTGCGCCCCTTCTCTTCTGTCTATCAAACTTTCTCTAAAAAACTAAATAACACTAAAAAGACTTAAGAAATATTGGGGTTTGAGTTGAGAGCCAGCAGGGCTCATCACAGTGGTATCAGAGCGGTTTCCTGCCATCCTGTTGGGCATTGATCATGGCTACTTCAATTACTCAGAGGCAGTGGGACAAGAATATGGAGAAGCTGAAACAAAGTTTGAAAAAGTTGGATGAAAATCAGAAAGGGATAAATGAATTGATTTCAGATCCTGCAACCTTAGATAAAACAACAAGGTTTATGGCATCCATCTTCAGGTCTACATCACAAAATAAAAATGAGATACATGAGGTCTCTACAGGTGAAGTATCCAGAAATCTTCACAATGAATTCTCAGCAGTTAGTGACCAGCATACAGCTGATCTTATGGAGGACAAAAATCAGACTTACATAGAAGTAGATGTTGGGCACAGGACACTTCAGGATGAGCAAGTGTTGTTTGAAGACAAACCAGTTGTATTAGAGCAGCCAAATGAAGATAAGGTTTCTTGTGATGCTTCATTAGGTGAGTCTAGCATTACTTCATCCTATCATGGTAAAGAATCAGATTGTGGTTCGATGAATGTTATTCATTCATGTGAGAGTCTATTGGAGGCCCAAGATATTAAGGTGGATGTGAAAGTTGATCCTTTACTTAGTGGGGCAGCCACTAGTGTTTTGTCTACACGTGATGAAGGAGACATTTTACAATGGCATGATGTCATTACGGATTTGTTTGAGGACAGCAACTTAATGCCTCATCATTCTCATGAAATAGGAGCTTGTGATCATGAGCAAGCCAATGAGATAATATCATCCTTTGATGGAAGCCCTACATCCATTGGTGGACATGAAGATATCAAGCATAAGAAGACTGATTTTGTGTACTTTGGCATTGAAGAGATTAGAAGGTCTGAAATGCTGAATGAAGAGTGGTTGAGGAAGGCCAAGGAGGCTAGGTTAGTTGCTGCAAATGCAAAACAACATCTTCAAGAGGTGAAGGAAAAAGTCAATCACCTAAACATAGCAAGATATAAAAGGATAGATGACCTTAGAAGGCTTTTAACTCAAAGAGAGGATGGATATGGATATGTACCTTGTTCTAATAATGATTCACCATGTGAGGTTGAAATTGTTCAAAGTTTGGAAACTCATTCTTCTAGGGGTTGCATATGGGATGACGATGATCCAGTTTCTCTTCCTAGAGTAGATGGTATTCCGTATGATGATCTTCTCTTCGAGTTAGATATTACTCACGATCTGGCAGCTATCTACTTGTTGCTTGGTGATTTAATCTTCTTAGACTCTTCATTGATCGATGGTTGTCCTACTTGGAGTTGGCATGATTTGCAGAGTTGGGATTTAGGAGCTACATTGCTAGATGGTTGGTTTCATGGGTTGACAGGTTATGGTGACATCATGGGTTCCAGCTATAGACAGAGATGTTGTGTTGCGGATGCTTCCCGATATTCTTACTTTATTATGATGGATGGATGTGAGTACCGTTTATATTGGGATCCAGGTGGCGACAGGATTGGTACTGTGTTTTGGATGAGTTCCATGCATTGGCTTCACCACTTTTGGAATGGTGAAGTTGAGATCAGTGTTGAGCAGCGGAGGACAGTTGATGACAGTAGGGACATTTCACGGCACTATCCTTGGGATCCTGGTGGAGTGGTTGATCCTTTGTTGTTGAGATTGCTTGCGGACAAGCAATTTCAGGGAGGGCGGATTGTAATGTCCCCCTTTTCAGCGTGATCTTGTTTGCAGAGTGTTAGCCTATTTCTTGGACCCTTGTGGGCTAACTGGATTGGTTAGAGGGTCAGTGGTACTTTCTGGAGAGTTTGATCGTTCTGGTTTTCAGAGCCCAGTGACTGGTTCACAGCAGGCGTTTGCAATGCAGGAGTCGACAGCTTCTGACGGCACAGGATTATATGGTGTTTTGAGTGAGTTATGGGTTTTTAAGTGATTTAAATATTAATGGATTTAATATTTAATTATAAAGTCAAATTGACTTTATATTTTTAAATCACTTAAATATTCTCTAAAAGTGATTTAATATTTTTAAATCACTTAAATGAATAAAGTGCGCCCAAGTATTTAATTCATATACTATTGAAATTAATTAAATATTATTTAAAAGATTTTAATATCCAAAAGTGGCGTATTTTCTTGGGATTCGTGCCTTTGCATAAAAGGGCATTTCTGGCAATGAGAAACTCACCTTTTGATATTTCGACTTTGCCTTGGTTATTCTTCCTGTGCATTCTCCTGTGATCAGGGTTTGAACAATTTTTCCATTGAAGAACGATAACTCTTCAGTGTTGAGCACTTTTGAGGCTGTGAGAGATCAGCTGAATTTGTGCAGTTTGTGAGAGCTTCATACAGAGGTTCTACTGAGCTTGAGCTGTGTTTCCTATTGGATTTCTTTATCAGTTTCAGAGGGTTTTGGGAGATGGCGCCTTCATTTCATCTGGCAGACATCATACTTCTTGGCCGTACCTTCTAAGTGAGAATTCAGGTTGTTTGCAGTGAAGTGTGTGGCTCTTGTGCAAGGGCATTTGGGCATTTCTTGGAGAAACGCCTTCTTTTCTGAGGATTTCTCTTCATCATTTTAGGCGTTTGGCTTGTACTCTTTATCTGCCACCGTTTTCAGGCTGGATTTTGCATTTTGTAGCTTTCTACACCAGATTTGGTCAATTTTTCACCATCTTGGCTGGCAAACTGGACTACTTTCTTAAATAAATAATCTGGACACTTCCGGGTATGTTTATGAGTTCTAAATCCATTGTTGAGCATATTTATCATCTTCTGTATTGTCAATTCGCCTGAAATAACTCAGATTTACATTTTATAGGCATTTATGCTGTGCGCCCCTTCTCTTCTGTCTATCAAATATTCTCTAAAAAACTAAATAACACTAAAAGATTTAAGAAAATTTGGGGGTTTGAGTTGAGAGCCAACAGGGCTCATCACAGTGGTATCAAAGCGGTTTCCTGCCATCCTGATGGGCATTGATCATGGCTACTTCAATTACTCAGAGGCGGTGGGACAAGAATATGGAGAAATTGAAACAAAGTTTGAAAAAGTTGGATGAAAATCAGAAAGGGATAAAGGAATTGATTTCAGATCCTGCAACCTTAGATAAAACAGCAAGGTTTATGGCATCCATCTTGTCTACATCACAAAATAAAAATGAGATACATGAGGTCTCTACAGGTGAAGTATCCAGAAATCTTCACAATGAATTCTCAGCAGTTGTTAGTGACCAGCATACAGCTGATCTTATGGAGGACAAAAATCAGACTTACATAGAAGTAGATGTTGGGCACAGGACACTTCAGGATGAGCAAGTGTTGTTTGAAGACAAACCAGTTGTATTAGAGCAGCCAAATGAAGATAAGGTTTCTTGTGATGCTTCATTAGGTGAGTCTAGCATTACTTCATCCTATCATGGTAAAGAATCAGATTGTGGTTCGATGAATGTTATTCATTCATGTGAGAGTCTATTGGAGGCCCAAGATATTAAGGTGGATGTGAAAGTTGATCATTTACTTAGTGGAGCAGCCACTAGTGTTTTGTCTACACGTGATGAAGGAGACATTTTACTATGGCATGATGTCATTACGGATTTGTTTGAGGACAGCAGCTTAATGCCTCATCATTCTCATAGAAATAGGAGCTTGCTGATCACTTTTGACGAAGCCAATCTGAAGATAATATCAATCCCTTTATTGACCACCATCATTGTTGGACATAGAAGATATCAAGCATAAGAAGACTGATTTTGTGTACTTTGGCATTGAAGAGATTAGAAGGTCTGAAATGCTGAATGAAGAGTGGTTGAGGAAGGCCAAGGAGGCTAGGTTAGTTGCTGCAAATGCAAAACAACATCTTCAAGAGGTGAAGGAAAAAGTCAATCACCTAAACATAGCAAGATATAAAAGGATAGATGACCTTAGAAGGCTTTTAACTCAAAGAGAGGATGGATATGGATATGTACCTTGTTCTAATAATGATTCACCATGTGAGGTTGAAATTGTTCAAAGTTTGGAAACTCATTGTTCTAGGGGTTGCATATGGGATGACGATGATCCAGTTTCTCTTCCTAGAGTAGATGGTATTCCGTATGATGATCTTCTCTTCGAGTTAGATATTACTCACGATCTGGCAGCTATCTACTTGTTGCTTGGTGATTTAATCTTCTTAGACTCTTCATTGATCGATGGTTGTCCTACTTGGAGTTGGCATGATTTGCAGAGTTGGGATTTAGGAGCTACATTGCTAGATGGTTGGTTTCATGGGTTGATAGGTTATGGTGACATCATGGGTTCCAGCTATAGACAGAGATGTTGTGTTGCGGATGCTTCCCGATATTCTTACTTTATTATGATGGATGGATGTGAGTACCGTTTATATTGGGATCCAGGTGGCGACAGGATTGGTACTGTGTTTTGGATGGGTTCCATGCATTGGCCTCACCACTTTTGGCATGGTGAAGTTGAGATCAGTGTTGAGCAGCGAAAGACAGTTGATGACAGTAGGGACATTTCACAGCACTATCCTTGGGATCCTGGTGGAGTGGTTGATCCTTTTGTTGTGAAGTTGCTTTAGCGGTCAAGCAATTTGAGGAGAGGATTGTAATGTCCCTTTTGGTGATCTTGTTTTAGCAGTGTTAGCCCTATTTCTTGGACCCTTGTGGGCCTAAGCTGGATTAGTTAGAGTCAGGTGGTACTAAGAGGAGTTTGTCGTTCACAGTTTTGAGTTGATGCATTTAGTTCCTGATCGCAATTCCTTGACCGGCACGGAGGATTATATGGTGTTTTGAGTGAGTTATGGGTTTTTAAGTGATTTAAATATTAATGGATTTAATATTTAATTATAAAGTAAAATTGACTTTATATTTTTAAATCACTTAAATATTCTCTAAAAGTGATTTAATATTTTTAAATCACTTAAATGAATAAAGTGCGCCCAAGTATTTAATTCATATACTATTGAAATTAATTAAATATTATTTAAAAGATTTTAATATCCAAAAGTGGCGTATTTTCTTGGGATTCGTGCCTTTGCATAAAAGGGCATTTCTGGCAATGAGAAACTCACCTTTGACAATTTCGACTTTGCCTTGTGCTATTTCCTGTGCATTCTCCTGTGATCAGGGTTTGAACAATTTTTCCATTGAAGAGCATTAGCTCTTGATCTTAAGGCACTTGCCCTGTAGAGGCGTAGAGATGACTAAATTTGTCGCGGTTTAAATATCTGAGAGGAGTTCCTCTTGGAAGCGGGCATGTTTCCTATTGGATTTCTTTATCAGTTTCAAAGGGTTTTGGGAGATGGCGCCTTCATTTCATCTGGCAGACATCATACTTCTTGGCTGTACCTTCTAAGTGAGAATTCAGGTGGTTTGCAGTGAAGTGCGTGGCTCTTGTGCAAGGGGTTTGGGCATTTCTTGGAGAAACGCCTTCTTTTCTGAGGGTTTCTCTTCATCATTTTAGGCGTTTGGCTTGTACTCTTCATCTGCCGCCGTTTTCAGGCTGGATTTTGCATTTTGTAGCTTTCTACACCAGATTTGGTCAGTTTTTCACCATCTTGGCTGGCAAACTGGACTACTTTCTTAAATAAATAATCTGGACACTTCCGGGTATGTTTATGAGTTCTAAATCCATTGTTGAGCATATTTATTATCTTCTGTATTGTCAATTCGCCTGAAATAACTCACATTTACATTTTATATGCATTTATGCTGTGCGCCCCTTCTCTTCTGTCTATCAAATTTTCTCTAAAAAACTAAATAACACTTAAAGATTTAAGAAAATTGGGGGTTTTGAGTTGAGAGCCAGCAGGGCTCATCACAGTGGTATCAGAGCGGTTTCCTGCCATCCTGTTGGGCATTGATCATGGCTACTTCAATTACTCAGAGGCAGTGGGACAAGAATATGGAGAAGCTGAAACAAAGTTTGAAAAACTTGGATGAAAATCAGAAAGGGATAAATGAATTGATTTCAGATCCTGCAACCTTAGATAAAACAGCAAGGTTTATGGCATCCATCTTCAGGTCTACATCACAAAATAAAAATGAGATACATGAGGTCTCTACAGGTGAAGTATCCAGAAATCTTCACAATGAATTCTCAGCAGTTGTTAGTGACCAGCATACAGCTGATCTTATGGAGGTCAAAAATCAGACTTACATAGAAGTAGATGTTGGGCACAGGACACTTCAGGATGAGCAAGTGTTGTTTGAAGACAAACCAGTTGTATTAGAGCAGCCAAATGAAGATAAGGTTTCTTGTGATGCTTCATTAGGTGAGTCTAGCATTACTTCATCCTATCATGGTAAAGAATCAGATTGTGGTTCGATGAATGTTATTCATTCATGTGAGAGTCTATTGGAGGCCCAAGATATTAAGGTGGATGTGAAAGTTGATCCTTTACTTAGTGGGGCAGCCACTAGTGTTTTGTCTACACGTGATGAAGGAGACATTTTACAATGGCATGATGTCATTACGGATTTGTTTGAGGACAGCAGCTTAATGCCTCATCATTCTCATGAAATAGGAGCTTGTGATCATGAGCAAGCCAATGAGATAATATCATCCTTTGATGGAAGCCCTACATCCATTGGTGGACATGAAGATATCAAGCATAAGAAGACTGATTTTGTGTACTTTGGCATTGAAGAGATTAGAAGGTCTGAAATGCTGAATGAAGAGTGGTTGAGGAAGGCCAAGGAGGCTAGGTTAGTTGCTGCAAATGCAAAACAACGTCTTCAAGAGGTGAAGGAAAAAGTCAATCACCTAAACATAGCAAGATATAAAAGGATAAATGACCTTAGAAGGCTTTTAACTCAAAGAGAGGATGGATATGGATATGTACCTTGTTCTAATAATGATTCACCATGTGAGGTTGAAATTGTTCAAAGTTTGGAAACTCATTCTTCTAGGGGTTGCATATGGGATGACGATGATCCAGTTTCTCTTCCTAGAGTAGATGGTATTCCGTATGATGATCTTCTCTTCGAGTTAGATATTACTCACGATCTGGCAGCTATCTACTTGTTGCTTGGTGATTTAATCTTCTTAGACTCTTCATTGATCGATGGTTGTCCTACTTGGAGTTGGCATGATTTGCAGAGTTGGGATTTAGGAGCTACATTGCTAGATGGTTGGTTTCATGGGTTGACAGGTTATGGTGACATCATGGGTTCCAGCTATAGACAGAGATGTTGTGTTGCGGATGCTTCCCGATATTCTTACTTTATTATGATGGATGGATGTGAGTACCGTTTATATTGGGATCCAGGTGGCGACAGGATTGGTACTGTGTTTTGGATGGGTTCCATGCATTGGCTTCACCACTTTTGGCATGGTGAAGTTGAGATCAGTGTTGAGCAGCGAAAGACAGTTGATGACAGTAGGGACATTTCACAGCATTATCCTTGGGATCCTGGTGGAGTGGTTGATCCTTTGTTGTTGAGATTGCTTGCGGTCAAGCAATTTCAGGGAGGGCGGATTGTAATGTCCCCCTTTTCAGCGTGATCTTGTTTGCAGAGTGTTAGCCTATTTCTTGGACCCTTGTGGGCTAACTGGATTGGTTAGAGGGTCAGTGGTACTTTCTGGAGAGTTTGATCGTTCTGGTTTTCAGAGCCTAGTGACTGGTTCACAACAGGCGTTTGCAGTGCAGGAGTCGACAGCTTCTGACGGCACAGGATTATATGGTGTTTTGAGTGAGTTATGGGTTTTTAAGTGATTTAAATATTAATGGATTTAATATTTAATTATAAAGTCAAATTGACTTTATATTTTTAAATCACTTAAATATTCTCTAAAAGTGATTTAATATTTTTAAATCACTTAAATGAATAAAGTGCGCCCAAGTATTTAATTCATATACTATTGAAATGAATTAAATATTATTTAAAAGATTTTAATATCCAAAAGTGGCGTATTTTCTTGGGATTCGTGCCTTTGCATAAAAGGGCATTTCTGGCAATGAGAAACTCACCTTTTGACAATTTCGACTTTGCCTTGTGCTATTTCCTGTGCATTCTCCTGTGATCAGGGTTTGAACAATTTTTCCATTGAAGAACGATAACTCTTCAGTGTTGAGCACCTTGAGAGGTCAGTGGAGAGATCAGCTAAATTTGTGCGCTTGTGAGAGCCCATACGCAGGTTCCCATCGGCTTGAATCGTTTCCTATTGGATTTTTATCGGCTTCAAAGGGCGTTTTGGAGATGGCTTTCTATTTCATCCGGGCATATCATAATTTCTTACCGCATCTTCTAAGTGAGAATTCAGGTTGTTTGCAGTGAAGTGCGTGGCTCTTGTACAAAGGCGTTTGGGCATTTCTTGGAGAAACGCCTTCTTTTCTGAGGGTTTCTCTTCATCATTTTAGGCGTTTGGCTTGTACTCTTCATCTGCCACCGTTTTCAGGCTGGATTTCGCATTCTGTAGCTTTCTACACCAGATTTGGTCAATTTTTCACCATCTTGGCTGGCAAACTAGACTACTTTCTTAAATAAATAATCTGGACACTTCCGGGTATGTTTATGAGTTCTAAATCCATTGTTGAGCATATTTATTATCTTCTGTATTGTCAATTCGCTTGAAATAACTCAGATTTACATTTTATATGCATTTATGCTGTGCGCCCCTTCTCTTCTGTCTATCAAATATTCTCTAAAAAACTAAATAACACTAAAAGACTTAAGAAATATTGGGTTGAGTGAGATGTACAGGCCTACCGGTATCGAGCGTTTCCCCGCCATCCCTAAGTATCGATCATGCATACTAATTACCTGCTGGCGCTGGGACAAGAATATGGAGAAGCTGAAACAAAGTTTGAAAAAGTTGGATGAAAATCAGAAACGGATAAATGAATTGATTTCAGATCCTGCAACCTTAGATAAAACAGCAAGGTTTATGGCATCCATCTTCAAGTCTACATCACAAAATAAAAATGAGATACATGAGGTCTCTACAGGTGAAGTATCCAGAAATCTTCACAATGAATTCTCAGCAGTTAGTGACCAGCATACAGCTGATCTTATGGAGGACAAAAATCAGACTTACATAGAAGTAGATGTTGGGCACAGGACACTTCAGGATGAGCAAGTGTTGTTTGAAGACAAACCAGTTGTATTAGAGCAGCCAAATGAAGATAAGGTTTCTTGTGATGCTTCATTAGGTGAGTCTAGCATTACTTCATCCTATCATGGTAAAGAATCAGATTGTGGTTCGATGAATGTTATTCATTCATGTGAGAGTCTATTGGAGGCCCAAGATATTAAGGTGGATGTGGAAGTTGATCCTTTACTTAGTGGGGCAGCCACTAGTGTTTTGTCTACACGTGATGAAGGAGACATTTTACAATGGCATGATGTCATTACGGATTTGTTTGAGGACAGCAGCTTAATGCCTCATCATTCTCATGAAATAGGAGCTTGTGATCATGAGCAAGCCAATGAGATAATATCATCCTTTGATGGAAGCCCTACATCCATTGGTGGACATGAAGATATCAAGCATAAGAAGACTGATTTTGTGTACTTTGGCATTGAAGAGATTAGAAGGTCTGAAATGCTGAATGAAGAGTGGTTGAGGAAGGCCAAGGAGGCTAGGTTAGTTGCTGCAAATGCAAAACAACGTCTTCAAGAGGTGAAGGAAAAGTCAATCACCTAAACATAGCAAGATATAAAAGGATAGATGACCTTAGAAGGCTTTTAACTCAAAGAGAGGATGGATATGGATATGTACCTTGTTCTAATAATGATTCACCATGTGAGGTTGAAATTGTTCAAAGTTTGGAAACTCATTCTTCTAGGGGTTGCATATGGGATGACGATGATCCAGTTTCTCTTCCTAGAGTAGATGGTATTCCGTATGATGATCTTCTCTTCGAGTTAGATATTACTCACGATCTGGCAGCTATCTACTTGTTGCTTGGTGATTTAATCTTCTTAGACTCTTCATTGATCGATGGTTGTCCTACTTGGAGTTGGCATGATTTGCAGAGTTGGGATTTAGGATCTACATTGCTAGATGGTTGGTTTCATGGGTTGACAGGTTATGGTGACATCATGGGTTCCAGCTATAGACAGAGATGTTGTGTTGCGGATGCTTCCCGATATTCTTACTTTATTATGATGGATGGATGTGAGTACCGTTTATATTGGGATCCAGGTGGCGACAGGATTGGTACTGTGTTTTGGATGAGTTCCATGCATTGGCTTCACCACTTTTGGAATGGTGAAGTTGAGATCAGTGTTGAGCAGCGAAAGACAGTTGATGACAGTAGGGACATTTCACAGCACTATCCTTGGGATCCTGGTGGAGTGGTTGATCCTTTGTTGTTGAGATTGCATGCGGTCAAGCAATTTCAGGGAGGGCGGATTGTAATGTCCCCCTTTTCAGCATGATCTTGTTTGCAGAGTGTTAGCCTATTTCTTGGACCCTTGTGGGCTAACTGGATTGGTTAGAGGGTCAGTGGTACTTTCTGGAGAGTTTGATCGTTCTGGTTTTCAGAGCCCAGTGACTGGTTCACAACAGGCATTTGCAGTGCAGGAGTCGACAGCTTCTGACGGCACAGGATTATATGGTGTTTTGAGTGAGTTATGGGTTTTTAAGTGATTTAAATATTAATGGATTTAATGTTTAATTATAAAGTCAAATTGACTTTATATTTTTAAATCACTTAAATATTCTCTAAAAGTGATTTAATATTTTTAAATCACTTAAATGAATAAAGTACGCCCAAGTATTTAATTCATATACTATTGAAATGAATTAAATATTATTTAAAAGATTTTAATATCCAAAAGTGGCGTATTTTCTTGGGATTCGTGCCTTTGCATAAAAGGGCATTTCTGGCAATGAGAAACTGACCTTTTGACAATTTCGACTTTGCCTTGTGCTATTTCCTGTGCATTCTCCTGTGATCAGGGTTTGAACAATTTTTCCATTGAAGAACGATAACTCTTCAGTGTTGAGCACTTTTGAGGCTGTGAGAGATCAGCTAAATTTGTGTAGTTTGTGAGAGCTTCATACAGAGGTTCTACTGGGCTTGAACTGTGTTTCCTATTGGATTTCTTTATCAGTTTCAAAGGGTTTTGGGAGATGGCGCCTTCACTTCATCTGGCAGACATCATACTTCTTGGCCGTACCTTCTAAGTGAGAATTCAGGTTGTTTGCAGTGAAGTGCGTGGCTCTTGTACAAAGGCGTTTGGGCATTTCTTGGAGAAACGCCTTCTTTTCTGAGGGTTTCTCTTCATCATTTTAGGCGTTTGTCTTGTACTCTTCATCTGCCACCATTTTCAGGCTGGATTTCGCATTCTGTAGCTTTCTACACCAGATTTGGTCAGTTTTTCACCATCTTGGCTGGCAAACTGGACTACTTTCTTAAATAAATAATCTGGACACTTCCGGGTATGTTTATGAGTTCTAAATCCATTGTTGAGCATATTTATTATCTTCTGTATTGTCAATTCGCCTGAAATAACTCAGATTTACATTTTATATGCATTTGTGCTGTGCGCCCCTTCTCTTCTGTCTATCAAATTTTCTCTAAAAAACTAAATAACACTAAAAAGACTTAAGAAATATTGGGGTTTGAGTTGAGAGCCAGCAGGGCTCATCAC
>VDFB02390537.1:0-70199 GCA_007258455.2 Sequoia sempervirens | reverse complement strand
TCCCTTCACAAAGGTGCAGTTGTCCTAGAAAACACAACCAAAAAATCTTTAAAACTGCCACATCCTTCCACAATTGCAATTCACCTTTTAGAGATTTGAATGAAATTCTAAGGTGTGCAGCTGGCAGATCATAGGTGAATATTCACTTCAAATAATTTCTACAATCTTTCAACAAATCCCATGCCCCTTTTGCAAATGGTATAGTCCCCTGTAATTCGAATATTCACTTCAAATCATTTCTACAATCTTTCAACAAATCCCATGCCCCTTTTGCAAATGGTATAGTCCCCTCTAGAATTACAGCTGGTACAATTCAATAATGTGACCAGCGAACAAAATATAATTTCTGATTTATTTTGAACAATTCCTGCAAAATAAATAAATAAATAAATTTTGGAATTTTTTATCTGCATAAAACGTATGATAATCCGGAATTCTCTATAAGCCCAAATTTGTCCCCTAAATGAAGCCAACAAAGAGAATCAGAAGGTTTTTGTCTTCCAATTCTTCAATAATCTAAGAGGGTTTTCATCCTCAAGGTAAAGCTTAACCAAAGCTTTGCAAACAAGGATTTCAGAAATTTAATAATAATAGAATGAATCGTTTCTTTCATTAATCCTTTTTCCATCCAACTCTACTTTTTATTTGAATATTCATCTTTGTTTCCATTTATGATTATTAATTAGCTTTTTGGTAATTAATATTTCTTTAATTGAATATTCACAATTTTTCCACTTTACAATTTTAATTTGCTTTTTGCCTAGTTAAAAAATAATAAATTAAGGGTCATTTTTCCAAAATTATAACTTAAAGTACTTTTTTGACAACTTAATAAATTATTATTATATTATTCCCATGTAAATCCCCCCCTTAGCCAATGGTGAATAAAAATAAGCTTCAAGACCTCTTATTTGATTTAGTTTGAAAAAGGGGGCAGTACACAAAATCCTAAATAAGGAAACCAAGAGGATTTTCATCCTCAAATCCCGAATAAGCAAACTGAGGGTTTTCGTCCTCCAAATTTCTATGCCAAGAGGTGTTTCATCCTTAAGTAAAAAGAAAGAATTATTATTCATTCCAAGAAATTGAAATTGATAAAATAAGCATGTAGCTTCTTTTTTAGTTCAAATCCTCCTTTTATAAGCACTTATGAGAAACTAAAATATTATTTTCTATTTTCTCATTTTCCCTCCAATAGTGTGATTTGTAAGTAATTTTTTAACTCCTCATAAAATAAAATTGCTTTTTGGACCACCATCCCTAATGCCACTTTATAAAGTCATTTTTTTCCTTCTTTTCAAAACAATCTTTTAATAAACAAAGTTGCTTTAATTAAATAAAGTTATGTTTGGCAGCTTAAGTTAAATTATTAATTTATCGAATGTGCAATATATAAAATTATTCCAGTACATTATATGTATTGTAGTTTATAACTTCACCAACCTTACGCTATGTACTATAGCATATAACTTCACCCAACTTACAATATGTATTGCTATATATAACTTCACTCCAGCTTACAGTATGTACTATGGTATATAATTTCATAGACAAGGCTCGAAAAAAAAGGACATGACATGTTGACCCAAAATCGATTATTCATTCAATAAAATTTAGCAATGCCTACCTAATTGATGTGGATATGTTTTGTATTATTTGTGATGTGCCTTGAAGGAAATCAAATAGTTTTTAGCAAATTTGGAAGCTTTGTATTAATTTCTTAATTCAATCTACCAATGTGTTTATATCTTTATGTTTAAACCTATCCAAATCCTTATATGTGTGCTTTTACTACTCAATCACTACATTTAGGTAAACAACATAACACTGATATTTGTTGTAGGGTTTTCATTGAGTCAAAAAAAGTACAAAAAACTTGTTTTCCCTGAGTGAATCCAAAACAAACCTTTATTTTGTTTAGCATGAGCTTGAACCACCCCAACAAACACTATACATACTGTAAATAACAAATACATATTGTTCAAATTAAGTTTGCTTTTATTTACAAGGAGCTTCCCCTTCTAATTGAAGGAGTGCTTCTACTAAATATCTATTTTGTCTTGTGTCTGTTGTACCCCAAAATTAAAATTTTTGTTACATTTAGACATTTTGAAGAAATGAGTAAAAGTCTTGTTAAATTAGTAAAAAAGGTCAAAATTTCGGTGTGCATGTCTTGCATGAGGGATTAAAACACAAAATTTTCAAAATCTGACGATCTGGGTCTGCTCAGAGCAGCTTAACCTACAAAACCCAGATCTCAGTTTTTTATCCCTAAATTTTAGGAAAACTTCTATTTTTAGAAATTTTCTAAAATTAGTAACATTTTGTGGGTTTTTCTGGGTTTCTTTAGAAACGGATACTAGCAAAACTTTCTAAAAATAGAAAGTTGGCCCGATAGTGTTTAAACTGATTTTGATTGGCTAAAAATACGTTCACATTAGGCTGGTGCAATCAGAATCTCAAAATAATCAGTTTTGCCCTAGTGGGTCTATTCTGCTTTTTCAGAAGCATATTTGGAGCTCCGAGGTCATTAATGGAGGTCATTCCGCTGCCAGGTGTCAAATTCAACGTTCAAAACATTCGACAAAAGGCAAGATGGTGGACGAGCTCGAAGAACAAGGAAGAAAACTTAAAATGGTGAAAAATTTCTAACACTGCTAGACTTGCGCGCCCCAGGAAAGAAAAGGTGCCCATCTTTTTAGGGCATCAAATGTTGAAATTAGGGTTTGTGCCTCCAATCAAAGTTGCTCAATTTTCTGTCAGCTCCGCGACGAGTTCAACGGTGCAGTCATCAGACAATCCAGTCATCCAGAATTCAGCATTGAACGGGGGTATCCACATTGACGTCAGAACAAGAGAAAATGAAAATTATCAGAATTTGACTAAGTCTAGATAAAGTGGGCGCCCCTGGTGAAGAAGGGTGCCCAGCTTTTTAAGGCACCTAACTCAGCAGTTAGGGTTTGCAAATGTGCCCGTCCTCTTCAGTGTTCAACCAGCTTCGACGTGCCTGTCTCCATCAGATCATCCGACTGGGCGTCTTCCGGCAAATTCAGATCAAAGCCAAAGGTAGAGAATGAAGGTTTCAAACTCTGAAGAAAATCAGATGAAATTTGACTAAGTCTGGTGACTTTGGGCGCCCCAGGAGAGAAAAGGCGCCCAAGTTTTCAAGGGGATAAACAGATGATTTCGAAAACAAAGTTCTAATAAGATTTCTTCGCAGTCGATCCAGCTCTCTAACGAGATATCCAGCACGTCTGTCAGAGGTCGCAGTAGCCAGATACAAGGAGCTGAAAGTAGGGTCCGACGAAGGCTGAAAACCAAGATTCAAAGGCAAACAGAAAAAGGTTAAAAAATAATCTAACTCTGGTGAACATGGGCGCCCCCAGCCAAGATGGGCGCCCAAACTTTTGAGAGCCTAAAATTCACTTTTTGACAGAGTTCATCCCAGAGGACCCCACCTAATATCTCGTCAGCTTCGTGATGAGCATGAGAGGCAGTCGATCCAATGCCCGGAGCTCTAGATTCAAAGAGATCATCTGTAGAAGAGGAGGTAATGAAGAAGTTGAAGATCATAAAAATGGCTAACTCTAGACCAAATGGGCGCCCCTGGAAGGAAAAGGAACCTATGATTTTGGAGGTCAAGATGAAGTGTTTTGCCAAAGATGCCTCTAGAAAAATCTTCTCAGAATCAGTCGTGCTCCACAATGGATCTTTCAGCTCGCCTATTAGATCAATCTGCAAACGGGAAATCAGAGGCGAACTAGGGGGTCAAAATGAAGAAAAGTTGAAAATGCCAAAATTTTGACTAACACTAGATAAAATAGGCGCCCCTGGTAAAGAAGGGCGCCCAACTTCTCATGCCTTAGAAAATTTTTTGAAGTTTTCAAAAGTTTCAAAATTTGCAAGGAGAATGAGGCGTCCAAGTTCAATGAAGCTGAGATTTTAGGGTTTTGGAAATAAAAGCAAAAGAAAGCAAAGTAAAAACAAAACCCTAAGTCTATTTAACACCTCTTTTCAATGTTATTTTTATTATTTTTGCAGGTAGCATCCAGAGGAGAAAGTTGGAGCAGCAAGTTTGAAGAATTTTCATAATCCAAGAATTCATCTTTGCTGGTTTTTCATCAGATTTTTCAAATCAGCAAGCATAAACCCTTGCTTTTTCAAGCTTTTTCATCTAGAAGATCAAACTTTTCAAAGGGAAGGCCAAGGTTTCCAGTTTCAATCATCTGGGTCTTTTCTCTTCAATCTTCTGAAGGAAATTTTCAAGAACTTCATCAAGTTGCAGTAGCTGCTTTTATTTTGCATGTCAGTGAAATCCTCAGTGCATTCAATTTTCAACCATCTAGGTCCTCTCGAATTAGTCTTCTGAAGAAAACCCATATCACAGCTTTTTTTCCAAGAAAATTTCAAAACCTAGGGTTGGCTGCTTTTTCGATCAACCGTCAGGGTTTTGCAAATCTAATCAACTGGGTCCATTTCTAATCTTGTTCTGAACAAAACCCAGGGGCCTGCTTTTTTCAGGAAAATTTGAAGAAATTAGGGTTTGCTGCTTTTTTAGGCAAAATTCAAAATTTTCAAAAACGGACAATCTGGGTTGTCTTGCAACGAAATTCTGAGCAAAACCCATAACTCAGAAAAAAATTTCAAAAAATTTGTCCATTGGAGCAAGAAAATCAGCATTCTAAAAATAGAAATTGCTCAAGACTTGTCTGCACCTAGGCGAGTTTACAGTCGTTCTTCAAGTTTTTCGAAATGGAGTACACTCCCAATGTTTTCAAGACTGAATCAGCTCTCTATCACGATTACATCAAAACAGCTGAGACAGACTTACATCATATCAAGTCGGTGTTCGATCTACACGCCTTGGAGAGCGCAGGCAACACCTCAATCAGGAACCTGGGACATTCTAGACTCCTCGCAGCAGCGTCCATCCCTATATCAGTTCAGAGTCTTGAGTTCGTAATCGCTTGCATCAAGCATTACAACCCAGTCACAAGGGAGATCCAATCAGCAGATGGCAGATTGATTTGCAGCCTAAACCCTGATATGATCGAGAAGTGTTTTTCCATTCCCCCATGGCCTAAAAGCGTAACTCTCTCAAAGGGTGAATGTGAAAGGATATGGAATATGCACAAAGATAAATACAACAAGAAGATTGCACAGAGATGGATAAAAGAAAAACATAAGACTTTGCCTAAGAACGTCGGGGGAGGAGAGTTTAAGGATGAAATTGCTATCATTATCACGTTGCTCAACAGGGTCACTGGCTCAGAAGATGCCACCAAGTTTCAACCTTGGATGTTTTATGCCATACCCCACATCATGAAGAAAACCGAGTTCTACGACTGGCCTACCTTGATTAGTGATTGTCTACATCAGCAGATAACAGAATACTTCCAATTTCATGTATTCCACATGGTGTCCTACCTAGTCTACCTGGTGGCCTATCAAGGTCAATTCAGAGGGTTGAACACCGAGGGATCATTGAGCGTACAGCACATATATAACTACTATCCCTAGTTGGAGTTCACAAAGTCGTTGCATCACTACAAAAGGGTGAACGAGGCTTTTCTGATGTACACTGTGCGGGACTTGGACAACGAGTTACATGTTCGTATATCTTCAGTTGCCAGGGCAGCGATGGCGGAATGGGCAGATTGGTTTATACAGTTTCCCACTTTCACCTATCTCAGGGTTTATGGCTATTCAAGTGCCCCGCTCATGTTATCGAGGTACCTGTTGGACGAGGTCATCTTCATGGAATTCTTAAGGCAGGCCCACGATGTTCATACAGTCTTGAGCAATAGAAGGAAACCCTCTCTTCAGTTTCCATTAGGGTTGGGAGTCTACACATGCAGGATGGCTGCAGATGCCAAGACAATGGGAGATGAGTTATATAAACTCGGCCTCAAGTCTTACAGCGAGAGACGATCATTCGATCCTCATGGTGTCTACGCTGGCCGACTTGAGAAGAACTATGATCATTTAGCTGCACTTGAAGATTTTTGGGCTAATTGTACAGATGAGTTTGAGGTGCGGAGACATAGTTACAGCAGACTTACTCTCCATCAGATGAAGGATTGTTTAAATGAAGACATAGAAGGGTTATCAGATGATGACGAGGATGTGCTTCTCCTGATGTATGCTCAGAAGCGAATTGAAGATCAACCCCTTCCACAAGTTAACTGGGCTAACAAAGAGTCACTCTCAGTTGAGGACAGGACAAGACAAGTCCTTGAGCACAGTAAGGTTTTCCTAGTCCTTAAAAGGAAGAACTCCATTCCAGTAGCAGAGCCGCCAAGGACAATTCCCTCTTCTTCCAGAGCACAGTCAAAGGGAAAGGGTAAAAGTCAATCTCAAGAAGGCGTCAAAGGTAGTAGGTCAAATAAAAATGTAAAAAGAAAGTTAGACTTCTCAGGCATAGTCATACAGGAGCAGCCTACAGCTGATTGAGAAGTTCCCCTAACGAGCCCATACCTCAGAAAGAAGCACTAGAGCAACCTTCAACACATGTTTCTGTACCTTTGACAGGTTCTTCGCCAATCCACATCGACCTTAATATCGAAGATGATGAAGAGACTACAGTTGCACGTCCTAAGGAAGTTAGTAAAGATACTACCGTGTCTTGGCTTGAAAACTCCTTAGGAAGGGTTAGAAGGCCTTCATATCAGATGAGTGTTGATGATCTTGATAACATCTATCAGGAACCTCCTAAGAAGAAGGCAAAGAAGCAAGTTCACTTTGATAGGAATCCTGATAATGAGATAATCATGGAGACTGCATTGCCCCCAGAAGACAAGAACAAGGATGAGGTGAATATGATTTAGTCATGGTCAAGGCCAATCTCGGTAGAAATACCAAACATGCAGATTTGAGTCTCTTCAGAGTTGCATCCGAAAACCTTCAGGAAAGAGTACTCAAGGATGGAGAGGGCAAGACAGCCCTCAAGGCTGAAAATCAGCAGCTCAGGCTTTTCATTTCTAACCTTGTTCATGGTTCTTCACAGGTAATCTAGTTGCTGCCCCAGATTCTAGAGACACCAGCTGATCATCAGCAGTTAAGACAGTTGGTCATTTATGGGAAAGAAACTCAAGAGTGGATCGAGAGTTTCATTGTTCGAGGAAGGGAGATCTTGGCACAAATGTTCCAGTTAAGGGAAGACGCTCATAAGCTACGTCAAGGTATCCAAGGATTTGAACAAACACTAGCTGAAGTTAGACCAAGGCATGAGATCATCATTGCTGATTTAGACACAGCCTATGGTTCAACAGTTTCCAAAGAACCCAAGAGACAAATCCTTGCTTGAAGGGAGCGTCATGTTTTCAAAGTTAAAACCTATGGGAGGATATTCGAGGAATTCATCGCCTACAGACAAAGGGTGATTGAAGCTCTCCTTTTCATCAGTGAGTTCATCACAGAGATTCCTTCTCAGTACAGTCTTGAAGATAGTTCCTACGTCGGACTTGATGAGGTGCAAGATCAATTTCAGAGTGTTGTTCGCAGTTGCAATCTAGTTGGCGGAAGGATAGGTCATATTTCGATGATGTCAGCATAGTTCGAAAAAGCGGCCAATGAGGTTGAAGATGTCATGTCCCCTTCTCAGTGACATCTCTCGGAGTACAGGATTGGCCTATCACACGACCCTCGTAGGCTGATAGACTGGATAGAGGGTCACTTCGGAGCTTGGCTCAGCTTCAGTTAGCAGAGTTTGTTGCAGAATTGCTATTTTTAGCAGTTCCTGGCAGGCAGCGTGGGACCCCTGCTATTATTAGCAATATGGCTTTGGCAGTATTCGGAATCACTTCAGAGTTCGTCAGCTTCAGACGGATCAGTCATCGGATGAGTAACGAGGAAGATATTAATATTTAATTATATTAATTAAATATTAATTATTTTATGATATAATATAAAGTTATAATATTTAAATTATAACTTAAGTGATTCTTCTTGAGGGGTGCGCCATCATCAGAAGGGGTCTATTTGGCAATTAAATTATGATTTAATATTTTGGCTGGAGACTATGGAAAATTAAAAGAATTAAAAGTCAAATTTTTATTAAAACCCTATTATTGAGGAAATCGCACTTTTCAGCATATTAGAGGATTTGCCTTGGGTTTTAAGCCATTATGTGATTATTGAATTTTGAGAACTGATCAAATTGATCTGAACAAGAGACTTTAGGGTTTCAAGTTCGAATTCCTTGGGGAACGAGCCATCTCCAGCGGAAGCAATTCAGAGGGTGTGAAATACCACTTGATTTATTGCAGCAGAGGTTTCTTCATTCAAAGGAAATCATTGAGCATCAGAGATTGTCTGTTTTCGGAGATTTATCAGAGCTTATCATTCAGAATACCTTCCATTCATCTAGGCGCCCATATTCAGAGATCTGGAGAGTTACAGAAAAATCCGTACAAAGTTATTATTGCTTCTGTTATTACCAGGCCGTACCATTCTGTGTCAGGCCGTACCATATCAGCAAGGACGTCTTTTGTTCCAGAGCACAACACCTTCCTTCTTCATCATTTGTCTTCATTAGGAGAGGCGCTTATATCAAGGGAGCATTTGGGAAGCGTCTGGCAGAGGAAGAGTGTGTCAACAAGTGAGCCGTACCATCTCACATTCATTCATGGCGGCTGAAACCAAGTTCACTAAATATTAAAAATTCCATTGCTTATTTCATTGCATGTAATAGGATTTTTATTGTAATCGCTCCAGGAGAGAAATAAATACACTGGCATCCATTTCTTATGATTTCCAAGAGCTAGATAATTTTTGTAGAATTTATTGTTATTTTACAAGCAAATCGTACCATTCATTTATTGCATCAAAAACTCAAAAATTGCAAAAAAATCAAAAACCTTCAAAAAAACCTAAAAACTCAGTCAGAATCAGTATCCGGGGAAACTAGGGTTTCTGCAGAAGATTTCCTGAGATCTATTGTAGATGCTGAAGATATTCTAGAAAAGCGGTGTTTTTCTATTGATGACATAGATGCACCGAACCGGGACATAGTTTCTAAATTCCTAGCGGATGTGATCGAGCTTTAAAACAGCTTTCTTCTAGAAGCTTTCTTTCCCGCTTTCTTTCTATTCTTGAAATAATTCTTATCCATTTGAAATATGCTAACCAATTTTTTCGAAGGAAAATCACAAAATAACCAGCAATGGATGATTGGATTAGCATTAGCCTCAAATACAAATCTGAACTTGAATGGAAGATACTGAACTTAAACTGAAGAAACTGAACTTGAATAGAAGAACTACTCAACGTCAAGAATGTGCACTCAAGATCCCACTGAGGGCGAGGTGCTAACATATGACGGAGTTTAAGAAATTGAAATTATGAACTAATTAGGCGGATAACCAGCCATGAGAGAAGAATTCCACGCTACCACCAAACAGTGGGGGGAAAAGATTACAAAATAAGCAATTCATCCGCTGCGGCGGGCATCCACAGAACTGTGGGGATTCACCACTTAAGTGGGTACAAGATTTACAAACAATTTTAACCACACTGGCGGTAAACCATCCAGGGGACTTTAATGAGAATTTAAATCAAATAGTTGCAGCAATAATAACGGTTAGATTAGTACTACTAATCAGAACCTTACAATTTCAACATGACTGCAAATAAATGAATTACAATGATAAAGAAGTGAGATATGGATATAAGAATGAATTCTAACAATGTTCTTTGCTTTCCAATGACTGAAAAAGTGATTAAACTGGAAACTGATAAATCTGATGCAAATTCCTGAGTTCTGGAAATTTATAACAGCAAACTGGAAACAGTAAAATACTCATAACTCACTCATGTCACCTCCGAATTGACTGAAATCTGTTGCAAATGAATCTCAGAAGATGGGCGACCAAACCAGGAGAGAAAAACAGCAGCAAATCACCTTCATTAATTTATGGCACAATTCCCAATGCAATGAAAAGGTACGGCCTCCTTGAGAAATCGACTTTGCAATATAAAATCAAAAACTTCAAAATAAAATCTGATTTTTGGTGGAAGTTGGCGCCTCCAGTCAACAATTAGATTGCTCAAACACCCAGAACGAAATAAAAATCACTCAGTAAGATATGAACAGAAAACAGCTTCAGCTGTAGCAAAACCAGGAACTTCAAAACTGTAGAATTCACCAAAATTTTCAACCTTATTTGCTCAATCTGCTAGTCTGATGTGAGAAGCAGCAATGTTCCAACTAGGTGTTGTATTTCAAACAAGAAATTGGGAATGGGCTAGGAGGTAGCATCCTCGAAGCAATAGCAAAATGTCCATAGTCATTTTGACAGCATAACAGTAAGGTAATTGATGGATGAAAAGCTGGAGCAAAGACTGTCAATAAATAAGAACTCAACATGCCTCTTCAATTGCCTGAGAAGCAGCCCAAGAGACATAGGAGACCCTTCAAATTCCAAAACCATTCAACTTCACAAGGTGGCGTCCCAAAAGGCCTTTAAAAATTCACTTTATTCAAAAATATAAAAGTGGCGTCCTTTTTCCAAGATGATGAAATATTTGAATAAAGACTAATTAAATTTATGATGAAGGCGTACCCCTTCATGGCCCCACTTTAAAACAACTTAAGTTATCTCCTTAGGCCAAGGTGGGAGTCAACAGTGAATTAGAACAAAAAGCCATTAATTAAATATTTTTGCCAACTGAAGACCAAACCAAATTATAACAACTGCTCCAACTGCCAAGGATTAAGAATTGACAACTGCAACTGCCACAACAAGCATTTACTAAAAATAGTAAATAATATGAATGCCACAGAAAACCAAGCCCAAGAAACCCTAATTTTCACCTCATCCCAGTCTACGGGTTCCGGAATAGACTGAAGAACTGTAAAGCTGATCACTGATGAGAAGGGGACATTACAGTCCGCCCTCCTCGAAATTGCTTGTCCCCAAGCAACTGCAAAGATGGATGCAACAAAATCTGTTCACCTTCCCACGTAGCATCTTCAATAGGCAAATTCCTCCATCTAACCAAATATTCTTTGATTGTCCTTCTTCTCAAAGAACGTTCTCTAGTGTCAAGGATCTCTTCTGGAATCAACACTAAATGCCCTTCCTCATCCAATGGAGGTAATTCTGATGTAGCCACCACATTGTGTCCAATTGCCTTCTTGAGGCGAGACACATGAAAAACATTATGTATTTTGCTTTCAGCTGGAAGTTCCAACTCATAAGCAACTTCACCAATCCTTTTGGTGATTTTGAAAGGACCATAAAAGCGTGGCTTCAACTTTTCTGCACCACTCTTCTTGAGAGAAGATTGTCTATATGGCTGAAGCCTCAAATAGACCATGTCCCCAACTTCAAAAGACCTTTCCACACGCTGCTGATCAGCGTATAACTTCTGCTGATTTTGAGCTTGTTGCAGATTTTCCTTAAGAGTCTTCAAGATGTCTTGGCTTTGTTGTAACATATCCAATGCTTGTGGGGCTCTACTATCACCAAACACTAGATCAACAAAGTTAGTAGCCTCATAACCATAAAGAGCCTTAAAAGGAGACATCTTAATTGACATGTGATAAGAAGAGTTGTAACAATACTCTCCTAAATGAAGCCATTTAATCCAAGCTCGCTGCTGTCCTGAAACATAGTTCCTTAGGTAGCCCTCTAACCACTTGTTAACAATTTCTGATTGCCCATCTGTTTGTGGGTGATAACTTGTGCTTGGAGTAAGCACTGTCCCACTCAATCTGAAGATCTCCTGCCAAAATACACTTAGGAACTTGCTGTCCCTATCACTGACAATGGTTTTAGGTAACCCATGCAAACGGAACACCTCTCTGAAAAACAACTCAGCCACTTGAGCTGCTGTAAATGAAGTGGTAACAGCAAAGAAATGAGCAAATTTCGTTAGTCTATCAACCACAACAAATATACAATCACGTCCTTGCACCTTGGGCAACCCCGTGATAAAGTCCATGGCAATACTTTCCCATTTCTGATTTGGAATAGGCAAGGGCTGAAGTAGACCAGCAGGAAAAGAGTGTTCATTTTTATTCCTTTGACAAATAGGACACTCTCTAATGTAATTCAAGACTTCATCTTTCAAACCTTTCCAAGTGAATCGTTCACGAATCTGCTTGTAAGTCTTGAAAATCCCTTGATGACCAGCAAGGGGAACATCATGAAAAGATTGTAGAATCTTTTTCTTAAGCTTAGATTCTTGTACTAAAAAGATTCTATCTTTATAATAAATTAATCCATCAACCAACTTATACCTTTCATCAACCAATTGACCTTCTAACAAGCTGGTTGCAAACTGATTTTTAACATAATCAGCAGCAATTAATTCTTTCCAATCTGCTGATAACTCACAAATTGACTGCAAATGAGGCCTTCTAGAAAGTGCATCAGCAACTATATTATTTTTTCCTTTGACATATTCAATGTCAAAGTCATATGCTTGGAGTTTACTTACCCATTTTTGCTGCCTTTCATTCAATTCCTTTTGGCGCATGAAATGTTTAAGACTGTTGTGATCAGTCTTAACAACAAATTTACTTCCCACCAAGTATTGACGGAATTTAGACAAAGCATGCATGATGGCAAGCATCTCTTTGTCATAAATAGAGTAAGTTTTTTCTGCCCCTCTCAACTTTCTGCTCTCGAAGACAATAGGATGTTTGTCTTGCATTAGGACAGCTCCAACTCCTTCTCCTGAAGCATCACATTGTAATTCAAAAGGTTTTGAGAAATCCGGAAGTGCCAATACTGGACACGAACTCATGATTTGTTTAAACTTATCAAAAACCTCTTGTGCTTGCTTAGTCCAAAGAAAAGCTCCTTTCTTTGTAAGATCTGTCAAAGGTGCAGCTTGATGAGAATAACCTTTTACAAATCTTCTATAGAATCCACATAACCCTAAAAAACCTCTCAAATGAGAAATAGTCTTAGGAGTTGGCCAATCAAGAATGGCCCTTATCTTTTCTGGATCCACTTTCACACCCTTTGAGCTGATAATGTGGCCAAGGTATAAAAGTTCTTCCATCCCAAACTCACACTTTGACTCTTTGGCGAATAGACATTCCGCCTCTAAAATGGTAAGCACTTCTTCCAAATGCTTAAGGTGCTCTTCCCAAGACTTACTGAATATGAGAATATCGTCGAAGAAGATGAGCACAAACTTCCTCAACTGCTGTCTAAAAATCTTGTTCATACAAGATTGGAATGTGGCTGGAGCATTTGTCAAACCAAAAGGCATGACAAGAAATTCAAAATGCCCAAAGTGGCATCTAAATGCTGTCTTTTCTATATCCTCCTCCCTCATTCTGATTTGGTGATAGCCCGAACGAAGATCAATCTTTGAGAAGAACATTGCCCCATGGAGCTCATCAATAAGCTCATCAATCCTAGGGATAGGATATCTATTCTTGATGGTTTTCTGATTTAATGCGCGATAGTCAACACACATACGCATTGTACCATCTTTCTTTTTGACCAGCACTACTGCTGAAGCAAATGGACTCTTGCTTGGTCTAATAAAACCACTTTCCAACAGCTCCTTGATGGCTTTTTCAATTTCATCTTTCTGCCTCTTTGGATAGCGGTAAGGTGTAGTAATGACTGGTTTTGCTCCTTCTTCTAATTCAATCACATGTTCAGAACCTCTTTCAGGAGGTCTTCCAGGAGGTAAGCTTCCAAAGACTTTACTTTTCTTTGAAAGTAAGGCTTGAATATCAGGATGATATTGCCTTTTTTCCTCAACCGGATCAGCTGGTAAAACCATACATTCAGCAGCCCATTCAACTTGATCATGGCGGATCAGCCTTTCCATCCTTTTCAAAGACACAATTCGAGGGCCTCCATTTGACATCCCTCTTAAAACAACCTTCTTTCCATTAGACTGAAATTTCAGCTCCATGGTTTGCAAATTCAATGTGATCTCACCAAGAGATCGCAGCCATTGTATGCCCAACACAACATCAGTGTCTCCTATACCCACCACATAAAAATCATCCTTAATTTCATGATTCCCTAATTGCAAAGATAGATTAGGAATTCTCCTTGTGCAAGACATAGTGAAACCATCCGCAACCATTACTTTGAAACCATCAAAATTTTCAGTCTTTAAACCTTTTCTAGCAACTAGCCCTTCATCAATAAAATTGTGAGTTGCTCCAGTATCAATTAGGGCAACTATCCTTTGTGAATTTACAACTCCATGAACCCTAAAAGATTCATTCTTTTGAAAACTGGATAGTTGTGCAAAAGCACTACTATCTCCAACCTCTTCGGACTTGTCTTCTTGAACTTCTTCACCTTCACTACTTGCTGATTCGTATTGCTGATCAGACGAATCAGATTCTGATCCATAATCAGAATAGCCCTCCATTTGAACTACTTTGCCTCTTCCATAGCAACGGTGGCCTTTCACCCAAGGCTCACGACAAGTGAAGCAAACTCCATCCTTTCTAAGCTGTTCTTTGAGCTCTTCGGACAGCCTTGGTGGAAACTTCTTGGGCAGATTTGAAGATGGCTTTTTATCCTTCTTATGGCTGAATGTTTTTGAGTGAAATTTAGGTCTTGGGGCTGCCAATTCCATGCTCCTAGCTTTCTTGATAGCTTCATCCAATGTTGGAGGATCAAATGCTTTGACCCAACCCTTCAATGGCTCCATTAAACCTTCAGCAAAAAGGACTACAAGTCTTCTTTCAGTAATGTTGGGCACCATTACTGACAACCTCTGAAAATCAGCCACATAACTTTCTAAAGATCCTTGCTGTTTCAACTGTGCCAATTCTCTAAACTTCAATTCCGGATCTTTGGTGTCAAATCTCTCAATCAGCTTATTTGTAAACTCTCCATAAGTGCGAATAAGGTTGTGGCCAAGAGTGACCAAACCGTGAGTCCACCATTCATGAGCTATGCCATCTAAGTGCAAGGTAGCAAATTTGATAGCATCTTCTTCCGGCATAGGTCTAAGGGAGAGGTAGTTATCTAACTTTTGCACCCATGACCTGGCTGTACACTTGTTACCACCATCAAAATGTTCCATAGTGATCTTTCCCAAAGCTTGGTAAAAATCATTTCTAGGGCCTGCAGGAGGACGTTGATCATTCCTACCACCATTTCTCCGACTCCTTTGATTCATGAATTGATCAAAGGTCCATGCTCCTCTCAAGTCAAGAGGTAAGGACACATACTCCATATAGGCTTGACGAGCATCATCAGCAAAGTTTGGAGTAGCCTCAACTGGTTGTTGCTCTTCCCTTGGTGTGAAAACAGGAAAGAGGGGTCTAGAGGATGACCCACTATGAATTGTAGTATGCTGACCTACAATTCTATCTCTAGTATTCACCTCAGGACTGCCACTATTATTATTTCCATTCACTCCACTATTTTCTCCAGCTGAGTTATTTTGGGGCTGAATAATACTCTGAGCTGCTTGCTGATCCAACTTGGATAACAAACGGGACATCATATCTATCATTCCGTCAAACTTTTTCTCCACTCTATCCCTCTCTTCATTATCTCTTCTTACTGAATCTGACATTATGATAGTTGTGTGATCAACCACTTCCACTGAATTATCTGAACCTTCCACTGTTTTACCAAGGTCTCTTAGTACTTCTGAGAAGGTATCTGCCTCTGGAACGGGTGGAAACTGATGCTGATTTCTGGCCTGACTTCTAGTGTATGGCCTAGTGTCTCTGTCACTCATCAGTTAACTACTGCAATCAGCCACAGGATGGCAGGGTCTTCTGCTCTGATACCACTGAAATATGCTAACCAATTTTTTCGAAGGAAAATCACAAAATAACCAGCAATGGATGATTGGATTAGCGTTAGCCTCAAATACAAATCTGAACTTGAATGGAAGATACTGAACTTAAACTGAAGAAACTGAACTTGAATAGAAGAACTACTCAACGTCAAGAATGTGCACTCAAGATCCCACTGAGGGCGAGGTGCTAACATATGACGGAGTTTAAGAAATTGAAATTATGAACTAATTAGGCGGATAACCAGCCATGAGAGAACAATTCCACGCTACCACCAAACAGTGGGGGGAAAAGATTACAAAATAAGCAATTCATCCGCTGCGGCGGGCATCCACAGAACTGTGGGGATTCACCACTTAAGTGGGTACAAGATTTACAAACAATTTTAACCACACTGGCGGTAAACCATCCAGGGGACTTTAATGAGAATTTAAATCAAATAGTTGCAGCAATAATAACGGTTAGATTAGTACTACTAATCAGAACCTTACAATTTCAACATGACTGCAAATAAATGAATTACAATGATAAAGAAGTGAGATATGGATATAAGAATGAATTCTAACAATGTTCTTTGCTTTCCAATGACTGAAAAAGTGATTAAACTGGAAACTGATAAATCTGATGCAAATTCCTGAGTTCTGGAAATTTATAACAGCAAACTGGAAAACAGTAAAATACTCATAACTCACTCATTCACCTCCGAATTGACTGAAATCTGTTGCAAATGAATCTCAGAAGATAGGCGACCAAACCAGGAGAGAAAAACAGCAGCAAATCACCTTCATTAATTTATGGCACAATTCCCAATGCAATGAAAAGGTACGGCCTCCTTGAGAAATCGACTTTGCAATATAAAATCAAAAACTTCAAAATAAAATCTGATTTTTGGTGGAAGTTGGCGCCTCCAGTCAACAATTAGATTGCTCAAACACCCAGAACGAAATAAAAATCACTCAGCAAGATATGAACAGAAAACAGCTTCAGCTGTAGCAAAACCAGGAACTTCAAAACTGTAGAATTCACCAAAATTTTCAACCTTATTTGCTCAATCTGCTAGTCTGATGTGAGAAGCAGCAATGTTCCAACTAGGTGTTGTATTTCAAACACGAAATTGGGAATGGGCTAGGAGGTAGCATCCTCGAAGCAATAGCAAAATGTCCATAGTCATTTTGACAGCATAACAGTAAGGTAATTGATGGATGAAAAGCTGGAGCAAAGACTGTCAATAAATAAGAACTCAACATGCCTCTTCAATTGCCTGAGAAGCAGCCCAAGAGACACAGGAGACCCTTCAAATTCCAAAACCATTCAACTTCACAAGGTGGCGTCCCAAAAGGCCTTTAAAAATTCACTTTATTCAAAAATATAAAAGTGGCGTCCTTTTTCCAAGATGATGAAATATTTGAATAAAGACTAATTAAATTTATGATGAAGGCGTACCCCTTCATGGCCCCACTTTAAAACAACTTAAGTTATCTCCTTAGGCCAAGGTGGGAGTCAACAGTGAATTAGAACAAAAAGCCATTAATTAAATATTTTTGCCAACTGAAGACCAAACCAAATTATAACAACTGCTCCAACTGCCAAGGATTAAGAATTGACAACTGCAACTGCCACAACAAGCATTTACTAAAAATAGTAAATAATATGAATGCCACAGAAAACCAAGCCCAAGAAACCCTAATTTTCACCTCATCCCAGTCTACGGGTTCCGGAATAGACTGAAGAACTGTAAAGCTGATCACTGATGAGAAGGGGACATTACACCATTCTTTGAGAAGAGAAAGAAGATAGAATGTACTAGTTGGCGTTTCCCGCTTTTTCTGCTTTCTAGGGTTTTAGATGTTTTCTTTCTAGATTTAGTATTAAAGCTTGCTTGCTGAGCAAGCCCTAGATTGTGAAAGCAAGGAGATTTTAGGGTTCTCTACTCCTCTACTTCTCTATAAATAAGAGCCTTTGCTCATTTAGTTTCTTTAACCGTGCTAGTGAGAACAAAACGATGAGTCTATTGTGCCTTCTATTTGTTTACTCAAGTATTGTTCAATTGTGTTGTGATAGCAAATTGTTGAGCCTCTTTAACCAACAAGGAGTTAATGTGATTGTTGTTTCTATTGTGTGAAGAGCAAGATTGCAAGCCCCTTTAGCTGCAATTTCTTGTTCCAGGCATGTTAGAAGTGAGCTTGTTCTAGAGATTTGAGTAATAAAATCACGAGCCTCCTTTGCCTTGATATAAAATCTCAAGTTTCCGTTATTTATGTTTTACTTTTATGATATTGATTTCAACTTGCATTGAAGTGTGTAGGTGTTTGTTGAGAGATAGTTCATTGAAGTATTTTGTCAGGAAATCTACCTTGTTAATTTCTAGTTTCTCTCGCTCTGCTATTACTTGAGAAACCAGAAACGTCTTTAGTTTAAGTTAGTCGTAGTTGAAGTTCTTTAAATCAGAAAATCTCAGCTGCGGCGTTTGTGTTTAATAAACCTTGTGCTCTAAGCTGATTGTAGAAACCCTAGTTTCCCCCTGTCTCTAAATCTGATGTTTTTTGTTGTTTTTCTGAAGTTTTGATTTTTTTTTGACGTTTTTGGGTTTTTGCATGTATAATGAAAGAATGCGATTTCTTGAAAGAAATGATATAAAAATCTAAAATAAATTTAATGCTTCCAGATCTAGCATAAATGACTCCGTAATCAATGACTAATGCTTTGTATTATTTTTCCTCGGCAGTTACAATAAAGAATCTCAGATCTACAGGCTAGATAAGATAAAATAATAATCAAATGAACCTGATTTTGCAGCAGTTGAGACAGCCTTATAAATGGTACGGCTGCAATGAATGTCTACTTGTTTCTCCGCCAACTGCCAGATAATTGCTCCAGAGATTGATGCGCCCACTGGGTAAATGCCAGAAGTCCAGAGTAGAAGGCGTTTTGTGAGGAGCAAGAAAATACGGCCTTTATTGAAGAGTACGGCCTGGTACAGCAGAGGTACGGCCTTGGAAACAGCAACCAGCAAATAAAATAAGTACGGCCTCTGCTCAAATCTCCAGATCCAAAAGAAATAGGCGTATACTGTAGAAGACTCTTCTGGATGAAAGACTTCTCTGAAACCCTGATGAGATAAACTTCTGTGAAGCTCTGTAATTTCTTCTGAATGAAGAAATTCCTCTGCTGGCAATAGATCGGATGATATTTCACACCCTCTGAATCGCTCTCACTGGAGATGGCTCGTTCCCCAATGCATTCGAGACTGAAACCCTAAAGCTTCTGTGCTCTGCTCAAGACTTGATCAGTTTTCAATTCATAAAATGACATAATGGCTCGATTCCCAATGAGAAATGCTTAATACACTGAAAAGTGCGATTTCCTTAATAATAGGGAATCATTAAAAAGTTCGAACTTTTTATTTAATGTTTCCAATAGTCTCAGCTCAAATTTTTATAATAAAATATATTCGTCAAAATGGCCCCTTTCTGATGATGGGCGACCCCTTCACTGAAATCACTAAAGTTATAATAAAATATTATAACTTTATATTATAAACCCCAAATAATTAATATTTAATTAATTCAATTAAATATTAATATCTCTCTCATTATTCATCCGATGCACGATCCGTCTGAAGCTGACGAACACTAAAGTGATTCTGAACGCTAACAATCCATACTGCTAAAAATAGCAAGTGAAATATTCCGAGCCAAATTTTTTCGTTTTTCAATTAACAGATTACAACATTACAAGCAAGTGCACCCGTTAAGGTTAGATGGATAAACCAAAACGTGCAAGAAAGCAACTCTAACCAGAATGGCGCCGATGATGGCGAGCATTGGTCAGAGGATCTTCTACTCTAGATACAGAAAGGAAACTCAACGTCAAGTATGTGCTACCCAATCCAATGCGGAGTGAGTACAAAAAGCAAAGCTTGAAATGAAATGCTAAAAGCTGAAACTACTCAACACCCAGAATGTGCTTGCTCACCCAAAATGGGAAGTAGCTACCATAGGGCGGAGTTATAACTATTATAATGACTTTTAATTGAAACAAGCGTTACAAATCAGAATTGAGCAACAAATAAGAATGACTGCCAGTACTACTGTCAGCTTTACAAAATAAGAAGGATTCGCTTGCCAATATCTTAAGAAGCTGAGAGATTAGCATTACATTATAGAGATAAACCTTTATCTTGGATAGGCATGCCAAAACAATAGAACCTTCAAAAAGCAATACAAGAATTCTGATTTTTCTGTTACAAATCTGCTCTTAAAGGAAATAACAGCAGTCTATGGAAATGATCATATGCTCATAACTTCCTAACAACTTGCTCAAATGATATGATTTTGATGCACAACACTATCCTTATGAAGGCGCCCAATCGAACACCAAAAAACAGACCCAAAATGCACCCAATGTTTAATGCACGAATTCCAATGCCACAAAAAGGTACGGCCCAGCTGAAAGGGGCGATTTTCTTTTTAAAAATAATGCAAGCTCTAAAAATTCTACAAATTGGAGAATGATGGCGCCTAAGCCTTGCAAAGCCAATGAGCTAACACCCACAATGATATTTTTGGTATTTTATGATTTATGAATAAAACATGCAATCTGCTGTCTAGAAACAATGCAATATGCTGAAACTATTAAATGCCAATTCGAATCTAACTATGCAAAGAGCTGAGAACAAAACACACTAAATGCAACTCACAGTACAATGATTCACCACTAGATGTTGTCTTGCAAACACGAAGTGATGCCCAAGCTAGGAGGCCTTCATTCCTCGAAGCAGTCCCAGAGCCAATCCGGCAGCATAACAGTATAGTCGACAAAAGATCCCCAATAATGTTCCAAGACTCCTCTTTATAATCCTCCAGTTGACTTCTCAAAACCCTAAAATCCGCTTTTAGGTCAAAACCCCTAATCTCCTCAAGAAGGCGTACTTTCTCTTCAAGGCTTAAGATTTGACATTTTAAATAAATATCATACTTTGAAACATGCGCCCCTCATAACCTTGCTTTGACTTAGGAAATAATTAAAATCATCTCTTAATGAGGGCGCCACCCTCAAAGACCCACTTTTAAAAACAACATTAAGTCATAAAGTCTAAGCCAAGGGGTCAACGTTAAAATATAACATTTAAACGTGACCTTTTTAATTAAATGACTTAACTTATCCTTCTGAATGAGCCCTGAAGCCAAAACTGAGCAAGACATCTGACCCAACTGAAGCAGGAAGTCAACCGAGCTGAACTCAACTGGAAAGCTGCCAAAAATAGAATTTACTAAAAATAGTAAATTCCAAAAAGTGCTCTGAATGCCGAGATGATCATACCACTGCGAAGCTCTCGAAAACCAGGAAAGAATCCGCCATTGAATCCACCATCTCACGAGCAATGACCTCCTCAAAAATAGGAAACCCTAATTTTACCTAGCCTTCGGGTTTCCAGAAAAAGACCAACGGTCACATGAATGATCAGCGATGGGGTTTGAGAAGAGGAGGACGTGCAGGTCAGCCCTCCCAGATTGCTTGTCCTCAGTAATCATAAAACTAGAATCTTTACCGTATATCATCACTTTCCCAAGTTGCATCCTCCATAGGCAAGTTCTTCCACTTTACCAAACATTCTCTGATAGTTTTATTCCTCAAAGAAGGTTCTCTGACATCCAGTATCTCCTCTGGAACTAGAACCAACTGTCCCTCTTCATCCAATGGTGGCAACTGTGAAGAAGCAACCACATTGTGTCCAAGTGCCTTCTTAAGGTGAGACACGTGGAAGACGTTATGCACTCTGCTATCTGTAGGTAGCTCTAATTCATAAGCTACTGCCCCAACTTTTCTGATGACCCTAAATGGCCCATAGAAGCGGGGTTTGAGCTTCTCAGCTCCACTCTTCTTGAGAGTAGACTGTCTATAAGGTTGTAAACGAAGATAGACCATATCCCCAACCTCAAACGAACGCTCAACACGCCTCTGATCAGCATACAACTTCTGCTGATTTTGTGCAATCTGCAAATTATCCTTCAAGGATCTCATTATGTCTTGACTATGCTGCAACAAATCCTTGGCTAAAGGTGCTTTGCTATCGCCAAACACCAAATCTGCAAAACTGGGTGCTTCATATCCATAAAGTGCCAAGAAAGGAGACATCTTGATTGACATATGAAAAGTAGAGTTGTAGCAGTACTCACTTATATGCAACCACTTAACCCATGCTCTCTACTGTTCTGACACATAGTTTCTCAAGTAGCCTTCCAACCACTTGTTCACTACTTCTGTTTGCCCATCAGTTTGGGGGTGATAACTCGTGCTTGGAGTGAGCACAGTACCACTCATTCTGAAAACTTCCTGCCAAAAGGTACTTAGGAACTTGTTGTCCCTATCACTTACAATATTCTTTGGCAACCCATGCAGCCTAAACACTTCTCGAAAGAACAAATCACGGCAGGTACTGCCGAGGAAAAAGTCTTCAGTAATGTGAAAATGAAAAATTTAGTTAATCTGTCAACTACCGCATTAAAATACAATCCTTCCCTTGGGCCTTGTGCAACCCAGTGATGAAATCCATTGAAATGCTTTCCCATTTTTGATTGGGGTGGTGGATTTACGAAAACAAAGGCGGTAATGTATCGCAAATTTTTATTAACCCGACAAACGAAGCGCATCGAGATGTAGCGTTGAACCTCTCTCTTCAAACCTTTCCAAGAAAACCTTTCTCGGATCTGCCTATAGGTCTTGAAAAAACCTTGGTGACCAGCAACTGGAATGTCATGAAAATTCAAAAGAATCTTCTTCTTGAGCTTAGAATCAGCCACCAGAAAGATTCTCCCCTTATAATGGATCAATCCCTCAACCACCTGGTACCTTTCATCATGGATAGTACCTTCCAGAATGCTGGTTGCAAACTGATGTTTTGCATAATCAGCAAGCAACATGTCTCTCCAATCTGCAGTAAGCTCACACAATGAGCTAAGATGAGGCCTTCTGGAGAGAGCATCGGCCACGACATTATTTTTCCCTTTGACATATTCAATGTCAAAGTCGTAAGCTTGAAGCTTACTCACCCATTTCTGTTGCCTCTCATTTAGATCTTTATGGTGCATGAAATGCTTGAGGCTATTGTGGTCTGTCTTAACCACGAACTTGTTCCCCACCAAGTACTGCCTGAACTTGGCCAATGCATGCATAATGGCAAGCATTTATTTGTCATAGATTGAATATGTCCTTTCAACACCCCGTAATTTTATGCTCTCAAACATGATAGGGTGTTTGTCTTGCATCAGGACAGCCCAACTCCTTCACTGATGCATCACGACTGCAGTTGAATGGCTTGGAAAATCGGAATAGTAGGCGGACATGAACTCATGATCCTTTTGAATTTGTCAAAAACAATTTGAGCCTTTTCTGACCAAACAAAGGCTCCCTTTTTGGTGAGATCAGTAAGGGGAGCAGCATTCTGTGAATACCCCTTAACGAACCTTCGATAGAAACCACAAAGACCCAGAAAACCTTTCAGGTCAAATTTTTGGTGGTAGTATCAACCCTTTGCTTTGATCTTTTAGGATCACCTTCCTCCTAAACTAGCGATGATGTGGCCAGGTGATGCAATGCTCCTCCATTTCAAATTCACATTTGGAAGCTTTTCATGACAGAGACTCTCGAGACTCAAAATACTAAGCTTCCTCAAGTGCTTGGGGTGATCTATGATCTTGTTGTAAATCGAATATCATCAAAAGATCCAACACAAACCTTAGCGATTACGACACAGTTCATGCAAGGCGAAGGTGGCGGTCGTTAGTCAACCCAGGCATGATAAAATTCGAAATGGCCATAGTGACATCGAGAGCGCTATCTTCTCCCGCATGAGGATCCCCTCATGTCCAGAATCGATGGTACCCAGATATAAGATTAGATCTTGAGACATTTACATGTAGCTCATCAATGAGCTCATCTATCCTGGGAATGGGGTATCTATTTTTGATGGTGCTTTGATTCAAAGCATGATAGTCCACGCACATGTGCATGGTACCATCCTTCTTCTTCACAAGAACCACTGTAGATGCAAAAGGGCTCTTGCTTGGGTGTATGAAACCCATCTCCAAAAGTTCCTGAATATTCTTCTCGATCTCATCCTTTTGCCTCTTTGGATACCGATATGGAGTTGTGATCACCAGTTTAGCTCCCTCCTTGAGCTCTATGATGTGTTCTGAACCCTGTTCAGGTGGTGGTCCAGGAGGAAAATCTGCAAAGACTTTGCTCTTCTTCGTGAGTAGTGACTGGATATCAGGAGGTTGGTCACGTTTAGTCTCAACAGGACTAGCAGGAAGTATCATGCATTCGACAACCCACTCAGCTTGATCGTGACGGATCAACTTTGCCATTCTTTTGAATGACACTACTCGAGGACCCCCATTGGACATGCCTCTCAAAACTATCTTCTTCCCATCCGATTGGAACTTCAACTCCATAGTCTGCAAATTCAAAGAGATCTCTCCAAGAGATCGCAGCCATTGGATGCCTAGAATGGCATCAATATCCCCAATGTGAACTACATAGAAGTCATCCTTGACTTCGTAGTTGCCCAACTGCATGGTCATGTTAGATATTTTCTTGGTGCAAGAAATATGGAATCCATCGGCAACCATGACCTTGAATCCTTCGAACTCCTCTGTTTGCAGCCCCTTCTTGGCTACCACAACTTCATCAATGAAGTTATGAGTTGCTCTAGTATCGATCAAAGCAACGATTCGCTGCCCTTTGATCATCCCACGAACCTTGAATGATTCGTTTCTTTGAAAACTAGAAAGTTGAGCTAAAACTCCACCACTTTCCTTCTCATCTCCGACTCTTCTGGAGCTCTATCTTCTTCATTTTCTTCAAAATCAGATTGCTGGTCGGAAAAATCAGAACTACTTTCCCAGCAGAATAGTACTCAATCTGATTGAACTTAACCCCTTTAGGACAAACATGGTCTTGAGACCATTTTTCCCTACACCGGAAACATAACCCTTTTCTTGAGTTCATTCAGGGTTTCTTGATCCAACCTGGTGACATGGGGATTGCGATTCTTGAACTCCTTGTTCTGAGGTCTCAAAGGCCAATATGCTGAGGTCTCTTCCTTTATCCCTTTTCTGAAAGGGGAGTTTGACTGAAATTTTGCCTTAGGAGCAGCCCACTCCATGTTTCTCGCCTTTTTCATGGCCTCTTGCAAGGTTGGTGGATCAAAGGCTTTAATCCAACCTTTGAGTGGTTCTGTCAAACCCTCACTGAAAAGAATCACCAACCTTCGCTCCGAGATTCCAGTCACCATGACTGAAAGTCTCTGAAACCCCGCAATGTAGGCATCCACTGTGCCATACTGTCTCAATTGAGCAAGCTCTCTGAAATGGATCTCAGGATCTTTTTTCTCAAACCTTTCGATGAGCCTAGTGGTGAACTCATCATAAGTTGTGATAGACCGATGACCCAGAGTAACGAGGCCATGGTACCACCACTCGTGCACCACCCCATCAAGGTGTAGCGTAGCGAACTTGATCGCTTCTTCTTCCACCATTGGTCTGAGAGCTAGATAGTTATCCAGCTTTTGAATCCAAGCTCGGGCTGAACTTGTATCACTCCCGTCAAAATGAGGAAGTGTCACTTTGTTTACAGCTTGGTACAAGTCTCCTTGATTTGATGGTCGTCTTTGATCAAAGTTTCTCCCTTGCCCTTTGTTTTTTCTCTTATGATCCATGAAATCATTGAAGGACATGTCCATCCTAATGTCGGCAGGTAAAGAGTCATACTCTGTACGGCCAAGCCTCAACTGCTCCACGAATGAAGCATTCTCTTCAGGATCTGGCTGAGTGACTACAGGAGCCACAAAGGTGGGTTTGAATGGTCTGGACGAAATGTAAGTGTTGTTTGACACCGTCCGGGCTGCATGCTCATCATGCTGATTGGAAGCACTATGCTCCCCTCTATGGCTTGAGTTGTTTTGCGGGATGGTATTGTGGCCCACTCTTCCCATCATGAGCGAAACCATATCCATTAAAGCATCCATCTTCTTCTCAAATCTCTGTCCTGGACTGATGGATCTCTCTCTGCCCTTACCACTGTCATCTCTACTGTTGGTAACCCTCTCGTTACCACCAACTGATCTTTCACCTTCTGCCATATCTGATTCCTGAGAAGACTCCCAATGAGCCCTCAAGACTTCTGAAGCTGTCTGACCCTCTGGAGGCTGATGAAGCTGGAACTGTTTCCCAACTTTCTTGTCTTCCCTTGCAAAGTACCTCTTTTCTCTGTCACTCATAGACAGACTGATCACAGGCTGGCAGGATCTTGGCTCTGATACCACTGAAATATTCCGAGCCAAATTTTTTCGTTTTTCAATTAACAGATTACAACATTACAAGCAAGTGCACCCGTTAAGGTTAGATGGATAAACCAAAACGTGCAAGAAAGCAACTCTAACCAGAATGGCGCCGATGATGGCGAGCATTGGTCAGAGGATCTTCTACTCTAGATACAGAAAGGAACTCAACGTCAAGTATGTGCTACCCAATCCAATGCGGAGTGAGGGGCGACCATATGACGGAGTGAGTACAAAAAGCAAAGCTTGAAATGAAATGCTGAAAGCTGAAACTACTCAACACCCAGAATGTGCTTGCTCACCCAGAATGGGAAGTAGCTACCATAGGGCGGAGTTATAACTATTATAATGACTTTTAATTGAAACAAGCGTTACAAATCAGAATTGAGCAACAAATAAGAATGACTGCCAGTACTACTGTCAGCTTTACAAAATAAGAAGGATTCGCTTGCCAATGTCTTAAGAAGCTGAGAGATTAGCATTACATTATAGAGATAAACCTTTATCTTGGATAGGCATGCCAAAACAATAGAACCTTCAAGAAGCAATACAAGAATTCTGATTTTTCTGTTACAAATCTGCTCTTAAAGGAAATAACAGCAGTCTATGGAAATGATCATATGCTCATAACTTCCTAACAACTTGCTCAAATGATATGATTTTGATGCACAACACTATCCTTATGAAGGCGCCCAATCTAACACCAAAAAACAGACCCAAAATGCACCCAATGTTTAATGCACGAATTCCAATGCCACAAAAAGGTACGACCCAGCTGAAAGGGGCGATTTTCTTTTTAAAAATAATGCAAGCTCTAAAAATTCTACAAATTGGAGAATGATGGCGCCTAAGCCTAGCAAAGCCAATGAGCTAACACCCACAATGATATTTTTGGTATTTTATGATTTATGAATAAAACATGCAATCTGCTGTCTAGAAACAATGCAATATGCTGAAACTATTAAATGCCAATTCGAATCTAACTATGCAATGAGCTGAGAACAAAACACACTAAATGCAACTCACAGTACAATGATTCACCACTAGATGTTGTCTTGCAAACACGAAGTGATGCCCAAGCTAGGAGGCCTTCATTCCTCGAAGCAGTCCCAGAGCCAATCCGGCAGCATAACAGTATAGTCGACCAAAGATGAAGAAATGATGCACAAGACTCCTTTTTATAAGTTTCGTTTGACTTCACGAAACCCTAAAATCCAACTCCATGTTCCAACCCTAGCTCCTTCTTCAATATGGCGTCCTTTTCCCTTTAACTCAATAATCATATTTTAATTAAGTCATCACCTTGATAAATGCGCCCCTTCTTAACCTTGCTTTGACTTTGGGAATAATTAAAATAATCTCTTAATGAGGGCGCCACCCTCAAGACCACCTTTTTAAAACAACGTTAAGTCATTAAATCTAGGCCAAGGGGTCAACGTTAAAACATAATATTTAAAACGTGACTTTTTAATTTAAATGACTTAACTTATCCTTCTGAATGTGCCCCGAAGCCAATACTGAACAAAACATCTGACCAAACTGAAGCAAGAAGTCAACCGAGCTGAACTCAACTAGAAAGCTGCCAAAAATAGAATTTACTAAAAATAGTAAATTCCAGAAAGTGCTCTGAATGCCGAGATGAACATACCATTGCGAAGCTCTCTGAAAACCCAGAAAGACTCTGCCATTGAATCCACCATCTCTGAGCAATGACCTCCTCAAAAAATAGGAAACCCTAATTTTACCTTCCAGGTGTAGCCGGGTTTCGAGAGAAAGGCCAACGGTCACATGAACGATCAGGCTTGAGAAGGGGACATTACAGTCCGCCCTCCCCAAGATTGCTTGTCCTCAAGCAATCGCAAACTAGGATGCTGCAATATCTCATCACTTTCCCAAGTTGCATCCTCCATAGGCAGGTTCTTCCACTTAACCAAACATTCTCTGATAGTTCTATTCCTCAAAGAACGTTCTCTGACATCAAGTATCTCCTCTGGAACTAGAACCAACTGTCCCTCTTCATCCAACGGTGGCAACTGTGAAGAAGCAACGACATTGTGTCCAAGTGCCTTCTTGAGGCGAGACACGTGGAAGACGTTATGCACTCTACTATCTGAAGGTAGCTCTAATTCATAAGCTACTGCCCCAACTTTTCTGATGACCCTAAATGGCCCATAGAAGCGAGGTTTGAGCTTCTCAACTCCACTCTTCTTGAGAGTTGACTGTCTATAAGGTTGTAAACGGAGATAGACCATATCCCCAACCTCAAAAGAACGCTCTACACGCCTCTGAGCAGCATACAACTTCTGCTGATTTTGTGCAATCTGCAAATTATCCTTCAAGGATCTCATTATGTCTTGACTATGCTGCAACAAATCCTTGGCTAAAGGTGCTTTGCTGTCACCAAACACCAAATCTGCAAAACTGGGTGCTTCATATCCATAAAGTGCCAAGAAAGGGGACATCTTGATTGACATATGAAAAGTAGAGTTGTAGCAGTACTCGCCTATATGCAGCCACTTGACCCAAGCTTTCTGCTGTTCTGACACATAATTTCTCAAGTAGCCTTCCAACCACTTGTTCACCACTTCTGTTTGCCCATCAGTTTGGGGGCGATAACTCGTGCTTGGAGTGAGCACAGTACCACTCATTCTGAAAACTTCCTGCCAAAAGGTACTTAGGAACTTGCTGTCCCTATCACTTACAATATTCTTTGGCAACCCATGCAGCCTAAACACTTCTCGAAAGAACAAATCTGCAACTTGGGCTACAGAAAAAGTGCTGGTAATGGCAAAGAAATGAGCAAATTTGGTTAATCTGTCAACTACCACGTAATTACAATCCTTCCCTTGGGCCTTGGGCAACCCAGTGATGAAATCCATCGAAATGCTTTCCCATTTTTGATTGGGAATTGGAAGTGGTTGCAGCAAACCGGCTAGTAATGTATGCTCATTTTTATTCGCTTGACAAACAGGACACTCCTGAATGTAGCGTTGAACCTCTCTCTTCAAACCTTTCCAAGAAAACCTTTCTCGGATCTGCCTATAGGTCTTGAAAAATCCTTGGTGACCAGCAACTGGAATGTCATGAAAATTCAAAAGAATCTTCTTCTTGAGCTTAGAATCAGCCACCAGAAAGATTCTTCCCTTATAATGGATCAATCCCTCAACCACCTGGTACCTTTCATCATGGATAGTACCTTCCAGAATGCTGGTTGCAAACTAATTTTTTGCATAATCAGCAAGCAACATGTCTCTCCAATCTGCAGTAAGCTCACACAATGAGCTAAGATGAGGCCTTTTGGAGAGAGCATCGGCCACGACATTATTTTTCCCTTTGACATATTCAATGTCAAAGTCGTAAGCTTGAAGCTTACTCACCCATTTCTGTTGCCTCTCATTTAGATCTTTCTGGTGCATGAAATGCTTGAGGCTATTGTGGTCCGTCTTAACCACGAACTTGTTCCCCACCAAGTATTGCCTGAACTTGGCTAATGCATGCATAATGGCAAGCATTTCTTTGTCATAGATTGAATATGTCCTTTCAACACCCCGTAATTTTCTGCTCTCAACCACGATAGGGTGTTTGTCTTGCATCAGGACAGCCCCAACTCCTTCACCTGATGCATCACACTGCAGCTCGAATGGCTTGGAGAAATCCGGAATAGCCAAAACCGGACAGGAACTCATGATCCTTTTGAATTTGTCAAAAACAATTTGAGCCTTTTCTGACCAAACAAAGGCTCCCTTTTTGGTGAGATCAATAAGGGGAGCAGCATTCTGTGAATACCCCTTAACGAACCTCCGATAGAAACCACAAAGACCCAGAAAACCTTTCAACTGAGTCAAATTTTCAGGTGGTGGCCAATCAACCACTGCTTTGATCTTTTCCGGATCCACCTTCACTCCCTCAGCACTGATGATGTGGCCAAGGTACAATAACTCCTCCATTCCAAATTCACATTTGGAAGCTTTTGCAAACAGACTCTCAGATTCCAGAATACTAAGCACTTCCTCCAAGTGCTTGAGATGATCTCCCCAAGTCTTGCTGTAAATCAGAATATCATCAAAAAAAATCAACACAAACCGCCTTAATTGATTCTGAAACACACGGTTCATGCAAAACTGAAAGGTGGCCGGTGCGTTAGTCAACCCAAAAGGCATGACTAAGAATTCGAAATGGCCATAGTGACATCTGAACGCTGTCTTCTCCACGTCAGATCCCCTCATCCGAATCTGATGGTAACCCGATCTCAAGTCGATCTTCGAGAAGAACTTGGCCCCATGTAGCTCATCAATGAGATCATCTATCCTGGGAATGGGGTATCTATTTTTGATGGTGCTTTGGTTCAAAGCACGATAGTCCACGCACATGCGCATGGTACCATCCTTCTTTTTCACAAGAACCACTGCAGAAGCAAATGGGCTCTTGCTTGGGCGTATGAAACCCATCTCCAAAAGTTCTCGAATATTCTTCTCGATCTCATCCTTTTGCCTCTTCGGATACCGATATGGAGTTGTGATCACCGGTTTGGCTCCTTCTTTGAGCTCTATGATGTGTTCTGAACCCCGTTCAGGTGGTGGTCCAGGAGACAAATCTGCGAAGACTTTGCTCTTCTTCGTGAGTAGTGACTGGATATCAGGAGGTTGGTCACGCTTAGTCTCAACAGGACTAGCAGGAAGTATCATGCATTCGGCAACCCACTCAGCTTGATCGTGACGGATCAGCTTTGCCATTCTTTTGAATGACACTACTCGAGGACCCCCATTGGACATGCCTCTCAAAACTATCTTCTTCCCATCTGATTGGAACTTCAACTCCATAGTCTGCAGATTCAAAGAGATCTCTCCAAGAGATCGTAGCCATTGAATGCCTAGAACGGCATCAGTATCCCCAATGTGAACTACATAGAAGTCATCCTTGACTTCGTAGTTGCCCAACTGCATGGTCATATTAGATATTTTCTTGGTGCAAGAAATATGGAAACCATCGGCAACCATGACCTTGAATCCTTCGAACTCCTCTGTTTGCAGCCCCTTCTTGGCTACCACAACTTCATCAATGAAGTTATGAGTTGCTCCAGTATCGATCAAAGCAACGATTCGCTGCCCTTTGATCATCCCACGAACCTTGAATGATTCGTTTATTTGAAAACTAGAAAGTTGAGCTAAAACTCCACCACTTTCCTTCTCATCTCCGGACTCTTCTGGAGCTCTATCTTCTTCATTTTCTTCAAAATCAGATTGCTGGTCGGAAAAATCAGAACTACTTTCCCCAGCAGAATAGTACTCAATCTGATTGAACTTGACCCCTTTAGGACAAACATGGTCTTGAGACCATTTTTCCTGACACCAGAAACACAACCCTTTCCTTCTGAGTTCATTTAGGGTTTCTTGATCCAACCTGGTGACATGGGGATTGCGATTCTTGAACTCCTTGTTCTGAGGTCTCAAATGATTTTTATGCTGAGGCCCTTTTCCTTTATCCCTTTTCTGAAAAGGGGAGTTTGACTGAAATTTTGCTTTAGGAGCAGCCCACTCCATGTTTCTCGCCTTTTTCATGGCCTCTTGCAGGGTTGGTGGATCAAAGGCTTTAATCCAACCTTTGAGTGGTTCTGTCAAACCCTCACTGAAAAGAATCACCAACCTTCGCTCCGTGATTCCAGTCACCATGACTGAAAGTCTCTGAAACTCCGCAATGTAGGCATCCACTGTGCCATACTGTCTCAATTGAGCAAGCTCTCTGAAATGGATCTCAGGATCTTTTTTCTCAAACCTTTCGATGAGCCTAGTGGCGAACTCATCATAAGTTGTGATAGACCGATGACCTAGAGTAACGAGGCCATGGTACCACCACTCGTGCGCCACCCCATCAAGGTGTAGCGTAGCGAACTTGATCGCTTCTTCTTCCGCCATTGGTCTGAGAGCTAGATAGTTATCCAGCTTTTGAATCCATGCTCGGGCTGAACTTGTGTCACTTCCGTCAAAGTGTGGAAGCGTCACCTTGTTGACTGCTTGGTACAAATCTCCTTGATTTGGTGGTCTTCTTTGATCAAAGTGCCTCCCTTGTCCTTTGTTCTTCCTTTTGTGATCCATGAAATCGTTATAGGACATATCCATCCTGATGTCGGCAGGTAGAGAATCATACTCTGCACGACCCAGTCTCAACTGCTCCACGAATGAAGCATTCTCTTCAGGATCTGGCTGAGTGTCTACAGGTGCCAAAAAGGTGGGTTTGAATGGCTTGGAAGAAATGTAAGTGTTGTTTGACACTGTCCGAGCTGCATGCTCATCATGCTGGTTAGAAGCACTATGCTCCCCTCTGTGGCCTGAGTTGTTCTGTGGAGTGGTATTCTGACCCACTTTCCCCATCATGAAAGATACCATGTCCATCAAGGCATCCATCTTTTTTTCAAATCTCTTCCCGGGACTCATGGATCTTTCTCTTCCTTTCCCACTATCATCTCTGTTGTTGGTAGTCCTCTCGTTACCCCCAACTGACCTCTCACCTTCTGCCATGTCTGTTTCCTGAGACGACTCCCAATGAGCCCTCAAGATTTCTGAAGCTATCTGACCTTCTCGAGGCTGATAAAGCTGGAACTGTTTTCCAACCTTCTTGTCTTCTCTTGCAATGTACCTCTTTTCTCTCACTCATAGACGGATTGTTCACAGGATGGCAAGATCTTGGCTCTGATACCACTGAAATATTCCGAGCCAAATTTTTTGTTTTTTCAATTTACAAATTACAAAGCAAAGCACCCGTTAAGGTTAGAGAAAAAACCAAAACGTGCAAGAAAGCAACTCTAACCAGAATGGCGCCGATGATGGCGAGCATTGGTCAGAGGATCTCTACTCTAAATACAGAAAGGAACTCAACGTCAAGTATGTGCTACCCAATCCAAGGCGGAGTGAGGGGCGACCATATGACGGAGTGATTACAGAATTAAATGCTTGAAATAAATGCTGAAACTGGAAATACTCGACACCCAGAATGTGCTTGCTGACCCAAGATGGGAAAGTAGCTACCATAGGGCGGAGATCTATCTATTACAAACTTCAAATGAAATTGAGCATTACAAATTCGAATTAACAAGCTTAAGAATAACTGCCAGTACTACTGGTCAGTTTACAATTTAGTATCATACGCCTGTCAAGAGGTTAGAGCTGGAAATATTAATCATTACAATACAATAAGATCTCTCTTGGCTTAATTCAAGAAGCCACATCAAATCATCACAAAGATTGGAATTAATATTTCTGTTTTTTCCTGTTTTCCTCAAATCTGTATTTTGCAGTTCAAAACAGCAACATAGGAAACTATTCAAATGCTCATAGTTCACTCCTAACTTGCCCAAAACACTTGAGACAAAATGCAATACACTTCAAAGACTTAGGCGACCAACATTTGACCTTGAAACTGATCTAAAAGCTTCAGATTTAATTAACACAAATTCCAAAGCATATGCAAGAGGTACGGCCAGGCTGAAAGGTACGACCTCCTTTAGAAAATTCAATTCTTAACATTAAAATCTGAAACCTTAGCTAATGAATCGCCTTCCCTAGACCATGAGATAAATGCAATACCCAGAACCCTTTTTTTTGTATTTTTTGACTTGCAATGAAAAACATAGATCTGCTGTAGAAAATGAAGCTAAAATGCTGAAACACTAAAATGCCCAAAACAGATTTAACAATGCAATAAGCTGAACACCATGCACAAGCTAAATGCAATACTGAACACAAATGTATGATCTAAGATGCACTCACAAGTAGACTGAATTCACCACTAGATGTTGTCTTGCAAACACGAAGTGATGCCCAAGCTAGGAGGCCTTCATTCCTCGAAGCAGTTCCAGAGCCAATCCGGCAGCATAATAGTATAGTCGTCCAAAGATCTCCAATAATGTTCCAAGACTCCTCTTTATAAGTTTACGTCGACTTCACAAAACCCTAAAATCCAGCTCCATGTTCAAACCCTAGCTCCTTCTTACAATATAGGCGTCCTTTTCCCTTTAACTCAATAAATCATATTTTTGATTAAAAGTCATCACCTTGATAAATGCGCCCCTTGCTTAACCTTGCTTTGACTTTGGGAATAATTAAGAATAATCCTTTAATGGGGCCGCCACCTCAAGACCACTTTTAAAACAATGTTAAGTCATTAAGTCATTGAGGGTCAGCGTTAAAAACATAATATTTAAAAGCGTGACTTTTTAGATAAATGACTTAGCATCACATCCCAGATGTGCCCCGAGCCAATCTTGAACAAAGACATGTCGACCAAGCTGGAATCAAAGAACAGAACTCAGTTGTTTGCCAGGCAGAACACACTAAAAATAGTAAATTCAGGAAAGGAGTCTCTGAATCTTTTGAGATGAACTATGCACCATTCTGAAGCTCTCGAAAACGGAAAAGGGCTACATACATTGGAATCACCATCTCAGGAGCGGCGGCCTCCTCAAAATAAGAGCCCCTGTTTTGCCAGGCTAGCCTTGGTTTCCAAAAGGAATACTTGGTCCTGTGAGCGATGGGGTTTGAAAGGCGACATTACATCAACGCCATCCCCGGAAAAGTAGGAGATGATAGAACCTCACCAAAGGGCTGATGAACTTCGAGGCTCAAAAATCCACCAAAGCCACCATCTGAACAACCACCCACACTAAATCTAGGAGAGTAGTCCTTATAACATTCACCGTTAGGAACAAAATGGGAAAAAGTGTAGATATTTGCATGATGATCAGCCTTAACCATTGCAACATTTTGTCAACAATGTAAATCATGAATGAATACTGAATCTAGAGTGAACTAAATGGACTTACCAATTCGTGCTATTTGATATGCAAAAAGATGATTTTCCAAATATCAAGAATGCAAAGATCATCATAAAAACTACCATTGGGCACATTGGCAACTCCTTTACCAAATATATCCAAATAAACACCATTATCTATCAAGATCTTCATGATTGGAGTATGCTTCAAGGAAGAAAATCTGTCAAGTGATCTTGCCATATGATATGAGGCCCAAGAGTCAAGAATCCAATTTTTAGACTCATCAACATATGTTACAACAAGAGCATTACCTTTCATCTTATTATCTTTTACCTTATCCCTTCCATTAGCGATTCCTGCGGTACCTATGTGTGTAGAAGATGAAGGTTGTGAAGAAGAAGAGGGTGAACTTGTAGATTTAGACGGCAACGAAATGTTATGTTCCTTTAGAAGTTGCCTCATTTCATCTAAGTCTTTCTTATAGCAATTATGCTCACCATGACCGGGTTTGTTACAATAACCACACTTGGGTTTCTCCTTAGTTTTATCCTCTCTGGGAGAGGTGGGTGTATCACTAGATTTTGTCTTAGGTGTAGACTTTTTCTTTCCTTTACCATTAGGTGATGATGCAATCAAAGCATGATTCTTAGAGTGTGTATCATGTTGACCAAGTTTAGCTTGTTCCCTAGTCAACCTATCACAAAATGTTTTAAAAGAAGGCATGACAAATGAATCACCTAGTCCATCAATTGTAGAATAAAAAAATTAGATAAGTATGCAAATGAACCTTTCAACTTAGACAAAATCAAGAATATGCATTCCTTATCAGTTTTATCTTTACCAAAACCAGCCAATTGAGACCTTAATGATTTAAATTTTACCATATAGTCTTCAATGGTAGGAAAAGAATCTATGGAAAGTGATGCCAATTTTTCCTTCAATTGCATAGCATGAATCTCACTAATTGAACCAAATAATTCCTTGTACTTATCCCATACCTACCTAGGAGTAGTACATTCCTCAGTATGGAAGAACAAACTGTCAGAAACATGCATAGCAATCAAGCCCATAGCCTCATAATTTTTGTTCCTATGAGAAAATCTTTCATATTCTTTGGAAAAATCAGGTTGCTCGTCATCCAAGGTAGACCCCAAACCCCTACACCAAAGTAATTTCCTCATTCTCTCCTTCCATGTGTGATAATTGTGAGAAGTTAGAACCTCAAACCTTGATTCAACCATAAGTTCAACAAGTAACAAGAAAGAAAAATAGGAAAATATCTAAAACAAACTGATTTGATACCTCCCAAATCTAAAGTACAACTGAAAATGAAGCCCCCCAACAAACAAAACTTCACAAGGAGATAGTATGTTTAAGTATTCATTGAAGATGCCAAATATGCAAAAACTAAATAAATAATACCTGGGGCTGAATCTGAAAAAATTCATGAACCAAATGATAAAGCTTCTGAATACCTTTCAATTTTTGCTGGAATCACGAAAATCGGATAAACTAGCGAAAAGTCATGGGCTCAGAGGTCCAAAAGGGAAAAAACAGTTTAGTTGGCAAAAAAATATACCTACAGAAAAATATGGAAATATGACCTACACCACTACGAAGTATGCAGAACCAACTTTCCATCAATATCTCGTTTGCAAAATTTCAATATTTGGGCGAAAAGATATGCTCAATTGAAGAAAACTGCCCAGTTAGGGCCTTGGAGGTCAAATTTTGGCCCTTGAGGGTTGCACTCGATCACCAATGTGACCATCCATTGCAGTTGGGAAAAAAATAAAAATGTCACCCACTTGTCGATGGCGTGGCAACACGGCAAAGTGCTAGTGGCATAGGCTGGTGGCGGTTTCGCACCCCACCAAGGGCCTTAGCCCCCCGACACTAAGCCAGTAGACTGTGGTGCCGCTAAACAAAGAACCAACCACAAGAAATTTAACTACCCAAAAATTTTAAAATTAAAATAATATTGTAATCACAAATGTACCTTTTGCATAGTGTTTACATAGACTTTCGTACCCATAGACGTAGACAAGCGAATATGCCTACGAAGACGTCGATTCCTCTGGAATATACCAGAGAATATTTTGCTTGCAACTTTGTCAACTTGGTGACGTTATACGACCTCTGTACAAACCATACGACATCTACTGATCCGTACAGTACAAAAATATGTCGACGGTACAGCAAAAATTCCTTCAAGGGCTCGGACAAAAAATCTCTAATTTTGATGATTTGACAAGCAATCTTGGGGTTTTTCAATCTTCTGGACACAACGTTAGTGTTGATTTTGGCCCAAAGTACTCCGAAAATGAGCTACCTTTCAGATTTGGTAACCACCTCCCAACTTCAAATCCTCATAGATCTGGCAAAAAATGTCGAACTTTGACAAAACAAAAGCCGATCTTGACTTTCTCAAATGCTTTGGACTCAATGGTGAGCTCAAATTACTTCCAACACTAGCCGAAATTAACCTGCAATAAAAACCACAAAGAGGAACCCTCCAAAACTATAAGGCACCTTGCCCAAATCACACTCAGAACAGTACTTAATTTTTTGTTAGATGATAACCACACACAAAATCTCATTCCATACACCAAGACAACAATGAAGATGCCCGACAAGAATTTGCATAGAACAATAAATACAAACACAAATGCCACAATGATAGATTAATGCACAGTGATAAAGAATAACAGAAACAGAACTTATGCAGAACTATAGCGCACAACATACATTCACACAACACCCAATCAGAAACAAATAGCAACACAACTGAACAACAAATAATGTTTATGAAGTATCAATCTCAGTTCAACGTAAGCCACAAAAAGAATAGAATCCAATGTTAATCCATTCCAAGAAGGTTGATACAGTTTTAATTGCCCAGAATATTCAATGGCATGAAAATACCCAGTCTTGAAACTCAGTCATTGATATACCTCAATGAATTCATCAACAGAAAAACTCACAGAGTTGGTCAAATGTCTTCATGAGATCGATTGATTATTCGATAGATTCCCTCTATGCATATACGAGTTCCCCACTGTTATTGGTGAGTGGCCGAATGGTTGACACTCAATCCCATTGTTGGTATGGACTAACTGGCAATGGGCCAGATCATGATGGAGTCTCGGGAGTGACTACGAACTATATTTCTAGGCTGCAACGATTCTCCCATGATGTAGCTACAGGCTCGACTTTAGCATATGGACCATCTTGTTCAATCTCTGTAGAATATCACATGTATGAATTCTAAAGGCTTGAGTAGATCTGTCTTCCTGAAGTCACCTTATTAAATGCTCAGGAGTAGAGGTGGATTGTCGACTTGGCTGAGAATGGTGTGGCCAGAGCCTTGGCTCAGCCACGAATGGAAATTTGCTGCTCCTACCAGCCTCAGTACCTGTATGCGACAGAAAGAAACCTTGAAACTCAACCAATGATTTAGCAAATATAATAACAGAAGCAAACACGAATTCATAGGTCTTGGGTTTGCGTCCAGACCTAAGCACAATATGCGAGAGACTACATCCTCGTAGATTGCATGGAAGATATGCACTCCAAATTCATGATGATGATTATTGGCAAGGAGCTAGTATAAATACTAAATTATATTAGCCTTCCAATAGGTTGGCCACCACACAAAATAAATTCAAATATAGATTAAGGTGCCAGGCTCAAGGGAGTTGGCCAAAGAGATTTATTTATTAATAATTAAATTATTATTATTATTTATTATTATATTAGTGTTAAAAAACACTTTTAATTTGCCTCCCGTTCTAGGTTAAAGATCTGGCACATGACAGTCCCCTCCTCCACATTGTTGCTTGTCCTCAAGCAACCTCAAGTTAGGATGCTTGAAGATCTCCACACCCTCCCAAGTTGCGTCCTCAATTGGAAGATTTTTCCACTTCACCAAATATTTTGGGATGACTTTGTTTCATAGCTTTTTCTCCCTTACATCCAACATGATTTCGGGCTCTAATAACAATTTTCCTTCGTCATAAAGAGGGGGCAGCTCCATTGAGGGTGCAACTCACTGTTCAAGTGCCCTTTTTAGGCACGATACATGAAATATGTTATGAATCCTACTATACTTAGGAAGCTCTAGCTCATAAGCAGCTTCACCCAGGCTTCTTAGGATCTTGTAGGGGCCATAAAATCGAGGTTTCAACTTTTCTACTCCATTCCCTTTAAGGGAAAACTGTCGATAGGGCTGCAGCCTAAGATAAACCATATCTCCCACTTCAAAAAAATTCTCAATCCTATGCCAATCTGCATATATTTTCTACTGGATTTGGGCACGCTTTAAGTTTTCCTTGAGGGCATTCATGATGTCCACATTTTTCTACACCATATCCTTAGCACCTGGTACTCTACTATCCCCAAGAATCAAATTAATGAAAGAAGTAGCATCATATGCATAAAGTGCTTTGAAAGGAGACATACCAATGGACATATGATGTGTAGTGTTGTAGCAAAAATCCCCTAGATGTAACCATTTCATCCAAGCGGATTGTTGTCTTTTCACATAATTCCTCAAGTACCCCTCAGTCCATTTGTTCACTATCTCGGTTTGTCCATCCATTTTAGGGTGGTAGCTAGTGCTTGGAGTCAATTTTGTGTGATCCAAACAAAAGAGCTCTTGCCAAAACAAACTGATAAACCTACTGTCCCTGTCACTCACAATGTTCTTTGGCAACCCGTGGAGCTTAAATATTTCTCTAAAAAATAGATCAGCGACTTGAGGTGCCTTAAATTCAAAATTAATGGCATGAAAATGAGCATATTTTGTGAGCCTATCCACCACCATGTAAATACAATCCTTACCTTGCACCTTAGGAAATTCGATGATGAAGTCCATGGAGATGCTCACCCATTTCTGATTTGGAATGGGTAGGGGCTGCAACAAACCAGCTAGTAAGCTATGCTCGGTCTTGTTTTGTTGGCACACCACACACTCTCTAACATGTAATATATCATTCTTCAATCCCTTCCATGAAAAAAGTTCTCTTACTTGCTTGTATGTCTTATAGAAACCCAGATGACCAGCAAGGGGTGTGTCATGACAAGCTCTTATACTCTTCTCCCTGACCTTGGAAATTGGCACAAGATACAACTTGTCATTGTAGAGGATGAGGTCTCCAACCACTTTGTACCTATCATCAAGTAACTTCCCTTCCAAAATATCAGTAGCAAAGGAATCTTTGGCATATTCAACTATTATGAAAACCCTCCAATCAACAGATATATCAGGCATAGTGCAAAAATAGGACTTCCTAAAGAGCGCATCAACCACCACATTGTTCTTACCCTTCACATATTCAATATCAAAATCATAGGCTTGGAGCTTGCTTACCCATTTTTTTTGTCTATCATTCAAATCACATTGATTGAGGAAGAACTTGAGGCTGTTATGATTTGTCTTTACCACAAACTTCCCACAAACCAAGTACTGCCGGAATTTGGTAAGGACGTGCATGATCGCCAACATGTCCTTGTCATAAATGGAGAACTCTGAATCTGTGAGTTTCCTACTCTCATAAGCTATGGGGTGTTTATTTTGCATCAACACTGCTCCAACGCCCTCTCCTGAAGTGTCACACTCAAGTACAAAAGGAAGTGAGAAATCTGGAATAGCCAAAGCGGGGCATGAGCTCATTACCTCCTTAAGCTTATCAAAAGCTTGATGTGTGATAGGACTCCACGAGAATGCTCCTTTCTTTGTCAAGTTGGTTAATGGAGATGCAAGTTGTGAGTAACCTCTCACAAACCTCTTGTAATAGCTGCATAATCCCACAAATCCTCTTAACTGTGACATCCACACTAACCCCTTGAGCACTAATTTTGTGCCCCAAGTACAAGATTTATTTCATCCTAAATTCACATTTTGACATCTTGGCATAAAATTAATGACGCTCAAGTATGTCAAGCACCTCTTCTATATGTTTCAAGTGATCCTCCCATGTCCTGCCATAGATCAAGATGTCATCAAAGAAAACCAAAAAAATTTTCCTCAACTAATGAATGAATACCTGATTCATGCATGACTGGAAGGTAGCAGGGGCATTGGTCAATCCAAATGGCATAACCAAGAACTCATAATGCCCATAGTGACACCTAAAGGTTGTCTTATGCACATCCTCCTCCCTTACTCTAATTTGGTGATATCCTGAACGCAAGTCAATCTTGGAGAAGTACACTGCACCATGGATCTCATCTATCAATTCACCGATCCTGGGGATAGGGTAGCGGTTCTTGATTGTCTTCTTTTTGAGTGCTCTATAATCAATACACATCCTCAACATCCCATCCTTCTTCTTAACCAACACTACGGATGAAGCAAAAGGGCTAGAACTCGGTTGAATGTGCCCCATGTCCAATAAACCCTTGATTTCCTTCTCAATTTCCTCTTTGTACATCCTAGGATGTTGATAAGGAGTGGTGATGACAGGCTTGGCTCCTTCCTCAAGCTCAATTACGTGCTGAAATCCTCTATCAAGCAACAAACCGGAAGGGATCTCTTGGAAAACTTTGCACTTTTTGTCTAGAATGGACTGTATGTTGATGGGGTAGGCTCCTCCTTCCTTTGTAGGTTGAGTATCTTTGATCAAACATTCTACTGCCCAAGCCACCTCATCTGTTCGGAACAATCGCTCCATTCTTTTAGCTAAAACTACCTTTGGGCCATTCCTAGAAAGGCCTCAAAGGACAACCTCTTTCCCATCATGTTTGAACTTCAACTCCATGGTTTGGTAGTTGGTGGTATACTTCCCAAGTGAATGTAGCCATTGTACTCCCAAAACCACATCTGTATCACCAATGTCAACAACATAGAAATAATCTCTCACCCTATGTCCTAGGATCAGCTCCATTTGTTCAATCTGACTAGTTCAAGAAAGGTTGTTACCACCTGCAGCTGAAACATCAAATCCCTTTAAGTTTTTTTCCTTCAACCCCATCTTGGCCATGGTCCTCTTATCAATGAAATTATGAGTAGCTCCACTATCTATCAATACTGTTACTCTTTGTCCTTGAAGAACTCCTCTAACGTGGAGACAATGGTATCATGGAGCTCTTGAAAGTGCTACAAGGGTGCCTCCCATAGGTTCTCCTTCCATGGTTATCTCTTGCTCCACCTCCTTAGTGGCCTCCTCGAAGTCTTCTTCAATTTCCACTTCATCATCAGAGACTACCTTGATGTAGTGAATTTGGCCTTTTCCCAAGCATCTATGGCCTTTAGTCCAAGATTCCTTGCAATGATAACACAAACCTCTTCGACGAAGCTCATTCCTAGACATGTCTATTTTGCTCGGCCTCGAAGGAAAGACCTTAGGTGGATGAGTAGCCTTAGGGAAAGGTTTCCTTTGCGGCCCTATTGATGTGCCCTTGATCATGGGTTTATCCTTCTTGGTGGAGTCTTCAAGGTTTAGGGCCCTTCGAATGGATTCTTCCAATGATGTTGGTTCCAAAGCCCTTACCAAACCTTGGAAAGAATCTAATAGACCTTTGATGAAAAGGAACATAAGCCTTTTATCTGAAACATCTGGAATCGTAACAGGTAATCTTTGGAATTCTGAAACATAATCTTCCATGGTACCAAGCTGCTTTAATCTTGTCAGCTCTTGGAAGTACACCTCTAAATCCCTTCTATCAAACCTTTCCATAAGCATCTATGTGAAATTTGCATATGTAGTAACAAGATCAAACCCCTGAGTCACAATACCACGGTGCCACCATTCATAAGCTATCCCTTCCAAGTGCGCAATGGTGAATTTGACAGCTTCATCTTCAGTCATAGCGCTAAGAGAGAAGTATGTATCCAACTTTTGCACCCATGCACATGTAGTAGCCTTCCCTATGCCATCAAATGTAGGGAGTGAGAGCTTGTTGACTTTGTATTGAATATCTTTATTGACTCGCTACAAACGTTGTTTCCCATCACTTCCAAATCCTTTCCTAGCATTGTTGAACTGATCAAAGGGAATCGCTGCTTGAGTGTCAACATCTAGCTTCATGTAATCTTGCACGATACTACTAAAATTAAGCTGGTTCTAATCTTCTCCTTCATGTGGTGTCTCTACTCTAGGAAAAAAACTGGGCTAGGAGGGTCTAAGAGTGGGTCCATTTGATGTTCTACTATGATTCCCTCCTCCAGATTGCTCAAAGTTTCCTTTATAGGCATTGTTAGGTCTTGATTTGTTGTTGGTTATAGCAATAGTGAGGGTCTGCATCATTTGCAATAGCATTTAGTTCACTTGATCTTGTTTCTTCAGGAAGGATTTGATCTCATTATTCTGCTCCTCCATCTTCTTACCTCTACCTCCTATTCCCCTGTCGCTGCTCTGAGAAGATGCCTCCAACCTCTTCCTCTCTCTCTCTCTATGGCCCTCAAATTTCTTTGACTGAATTGCATATATTTTCAGATCTTCCACAGGCTGGCAGAATCAAGGCTCTAATACTACTATAAGGCACCTTGCCTAGATCACACTCGCAATAGTACTTAATTTTTTGTTAGATGGTAACCATACACAAAATCTCATTTTATACACTGAGACAACAATGAAGATGCCCGACTAGAGTTTGCACAAAACAATAAATACTAACACAGATGCCACAATCATAGATTAATGTGCAGTGATAAATAATAATAGAAAAGCACTTATACAGATCTGTAGCGCACAACATACATTCACACAACACCCAATTTGAAACAAACAGCAATAGAATTGAACCAATAATGTTTATTAAGTATTAATCTCAGTTCAACATAAGCCACAAAAAGAATAGCATCCAATATTTATCCGTTCCAAGAAGGTCGATACAATTTTAATTGCCTAGAATATTCAATGGCATGAAAATAACTAGTCCTAAAACTCAGTCACCGATATACCTCAATTAATTCATCAACGGAAAAATTCACAGTCAGTCAAATGTCTTCATGAGATCAATTGATTATTCGATAGATTCCCTCTATGCATATACGGGTTTCTCGCTGTTATTGGTGAGAGGCCGAATGGTTGACGCTCAATCCCATCACTGGTATGGACAACTGGCAATGGACCGGATCATGATGGAGTCTTAGGAGTGATTGTGAACTATATTTCCAAGTTGTGACAGTTCTCCCGTGATGTAGCTACAGGCTCGATTTTAGCATATGCACCGTCTTGTTCAATCTCTGTAGAATACAACATGTATGAAGTCTAAAGACTTGAGTAGATCCGTCTTCCTAAATTCGCCTTATTAAATGCTCAGGTGTAGAGGTGGATTGTCAACCTGGCTGAGAATGGCATGGCCAGAGCCTTGGCATGGCCAGAGCCTTGGCTCGGCCACAAATGGCAATTTGTTGCTCCTACCAGCCTCAATACCTGTATGCGACAAAAAGAAACCTCAAAACTCAACTGATGATTTAGCAAATATAATAACAGAAGTAAACATGAATTCACAGGTCCCGGGTTTGCGTCCAGACCTGAGCGCAATATGCGAGAGACTACGTCCTCACAGATTGCATGGAAGATATTCACTCCAAATTCGTGATGATGATAATCGGAAAGGAGTTAGTATAAATACTAAATTATATTAGCCTTCCAACAGGTCAGCCACCACACAAAACAAAATTCAAATATAGATTAAGGCGCCAAGCTCAAGGGAGTCGGCCAAAGAGATTTATTTATTAATAATTAAATTATTATTATTATTTATTATTACATTAGTGTTAAAAAACACTTTTAATTTGCCTCCCATTCCAGCTTAAAGATCCAAGATATGACAAAAACTAGTGTTTTTTTTCAAGTTTTTATGATTCCCCATATCACCATAGGGTGCAAGGGAAGAGCATACTCAACCTTACTAAAAATCACCAAGATCTCTCACTAGCAATAGCTCTACCCTCAAATCTGAGAAGGAATTTGCAAGGTTGTGCTCTGATATCTTGTAGGATTTGAAAATTAGCTCTATCCCAGGACCACTTGCAAAAACAAGGAAAACCTTCCACAAGAGAGTATACAAAAAATGTGTTTTTTTGATATTAAGATCTATCAAATATGATGATGAGGTATATTACAAGCTAAGTCACCAGGTTCAAATTCGAATTCGAGTTCGACAACATTGAAATTCGAATGAAATTCGACAAGGAAAAAATTCGAAAAGTATAAAATTCGAATAAAATTCGCCTTATGTAAATTTTTTATTTTTTTTATAAATATAAGTAATATCTCCATACAATTCTCTAAATAGTTTAACATTGATACATATATTTGAATCATTACAAAAAGATGACACATTTATAAAATATAAACCATAAGAAACATGTGAAATCACAATTGTGAAGATGTTCTTTTGTCAAAAAGGTACAATAACAGTAAAGACTTTAGAACTTCAAAAAAGCTCCAAGTCATCAAGAGCACTTGGCTGAGATGCTAAATCATCATCATCTGTATCAGTACTCAATTCTTCATCTGCAAAGTCAGGCTCATCTGCATCTAGTGCTGCTATGTCTTCACGAATTTGTTGTGATGAAGAGTCCTTTGCTGATTTGTTCATGAGCAATTTTAAATTGCTGCGAACATAGACAAGATCTCCCAACTTTCCGGACAACAATTTATTCCTCTTTTTGGAATGGATGTGGTCAAAGCAACTCCAGTTCCTCTCACAAGCTGACGAACTTGCTCCCTGACTCAAAACTCGAATAGCAAACCTTTGTAGCTCAGGAGTTTGTGCTCCATAGGTCATCCACCATGTATACGCAGGTACATGTGTCATGTCATATTTGGCTGCTGACATTCCAAACATCCCTTCTCCTCTTTTGTATACCCAAAATTGACTTCTGATTAGTGCTGAAATTGATGGATTTGATTCATACTTTTCAACAGCTTCTAAAAGCCCTCCCATAATTTCAGTGTCACCTTCTCTATCAATAGAAAATAATTTAGGCTCCAAAAAGCAAGCTGCTGCATGTAAAGGTGTGTGCATCATTTTCCATCTGCAATCAACTACCTCCCATATCTCCATATATTCTGCTTCTACATTATTGAGTGCTTTTTGAATAGTTTCCTTACAACGGTCCATGCTTTCATAAAGCATGCCAAGGCAAGGAGTGTCACCATCAACCATACGAAGCACGTCAACAATTGGTTCACATATGAGTAAAACCTTGGCTGCACTTTCCCAGAAATTGCTATTCAGAATGATTTGCTCTACGTTCTTCCCCTTAGGACCTTTAGAAAGCACTGAGTGTTCCCATTCATTGGAACAAATTACAGACCTCAAAGCTGCCTTTTCTTCAACCACTCTTTTCAAAGTGATATAAAATGAAGCAAATCTTGTTTCACAAGGCCTCAACAACTCCCTGGATGCATGCCGCCTATAAAGACTCAATGTGAGACGATGATTCCTTATGAAATTTGCAATTGCTCTTCCTCTGTGAATAGCTTCATGTACCCATGGGAATTTAGCCAAGTCATGAAGCAACAAATCAAGACAATGGGCTGCACATGGGCTCCAATATATTTGTGGGTATTTCTCTGCAATCAGCTTCCCAGCTCCCACACAATTTGCGGCACTATCAGTTACCACTTGAACCACATTTTCCACCCCTATTTCAAGAATGGCTTCCTCTAATATTTGAAAAATGTACTCAGAAGTTTTCTTGTGGTTCATGGTATCAATCACTTTCAAAAACACAACACCCTCAGGACAAGCCACCAAAATATTTATCAATGGCCTTTGACATATATCTGACCATCCATCACTCAATATAGTGCAACCTGTTTTCCTCCAAGAGGTTTTGACAGTAGCTAGTTTATCAGTCACTCTATCTTTTGACCTCTGCAAAAGAGTTGTCCTGATAGTCTCTGAACCTGGGGGAGTGTACCCTTTGCCAAACTCTGCAATTTTGTGAACAGCATTACGAAAATGTGGACTTCTTGCAACATTGAATGGAATAGCACTTGTGTAAAACAAATCAGCTACAGCATCATCCACCTCCTGTTTCTCTACTGGTTTCCAGAAGCTTTTCAATGTTCCACTCTCTTTGATGCCCTCACCGGTTTGGATAAACCAGAAGAGGAAGACATAATAGATGCTGAGAATCTAGATTGAGACATATCCTCTTCAATTCTCTGTTTTTTTTGTGTTTTCTTCATCTTTCCTATAATTGAAGAGGATTGTTCTTTCTCTAAAGCAGCTCTCATTTCTGGGGTAACGTCAGGACATGCTGTAACACCTCCTCCTGCACCATTTGTAATACCAAGTAAATGGTCCATTGCCCTTGTCAAACCGCCAATAAAAGGTTTCTGACACTTGTTGCATTTGAGGTCAGTACCATTGCGAGTGATATATTTCCATGCTTCCGCAGTTGATTTCTTGGGAGCCATAATCTGTATGTTTGAATGACAAAATAATATTTAATATTTAAAAGTTAAAACATCCACAATTTTATTTCAAACAACATTGAGACAAAATATATAGATTTCTTATTTTAAATCTAAAAACAAAATAAAAAATACTAAATTTAATTTTAATAAACATAAATATATTTAACATATTTTTATTAACATAAAAATAAAATGAAAACACTAAATATTAATAAGTACTAGAAATCTATAATTTTATTAATATAATTTACAGTACCTAAAATCTATAAAATATAAAATAATAAAAATACTAAAATATTAAGAAGCCTTTAATATTAATAAAAAATACTAAATATTAATAAAATTAATAACTGAAAGTCTGAAACTTTGAAAGTCTATAATAATATAAATATATTAATATAATTTACATTTTTCGTATTTTACATTTACAATAAAAATGATCTGGACACATTATTTACTAATAAGTAAACTGTAAACATAATATTAAATACAAAATAAAATATTAAATATTAAAACAAATGAAAAATATTAAATATAGTTTAGATTCTTAGAACTTTGGATACCTAATAGTAAAAAATTAAAAATCATTCGCATTATTTTCAAGCGGCATAAAATTATGGAACCCTAAATTTAAAAAAAAAAAACAAATCTTCTACCTCCTTCGACAAAGACGGCTGAGGTCGGGTGATTTAGTTGCAGAGGAAACGGCGCAGATTGTGATTTAGTTGCAAAGGAAACGGCGCGGATTGTGGAGATGTCAAAGTTGAAGCAAAGATTTACACAGGATTCTTTAGAAGGCAGAGTGACGGCCATTGCTGGTAGTGGAGTCGTCGAAGTAGAGAGTGACGCCACGATAGATGACAAGCAAAAGCGAAACACAGGTTGCAGACACTGAAAAACGAAATGACTTGCAGACGCCGATGCGAGAAAGAGGTGAAATAATATCAAATGTCGCCCTCAACTATATAACAAAAAAACCCTAGAAAAAAATCGCTTTATGAAAAATTTCAACGCTTTTATTTGACTACCGAATTTGGTCGAATTTGGTCGAATTTGAAACATTTTTTTGAAATTCGACGAATTTCGAATTTCAACATGAAATTCGGTCGAATATGGTGACATAGATTACAAGAGTGTACAATGACCTTGCTTATATAGACAAGGTGTGATGAAGTACCAAATATTAAATGACTAGTGTCATTATTAAATGACATGAGCCATCATTAAATGACCTAGGACACTAATATTTAATAAAAGTTAAAAAGGTAAAATCTTATCTAAACAACTTAAATATGCCTAAGACCTAAGTGGACTTAACATGTAAATGGGACCCCACTAATTAACTAATTAGGAAAAATACCTATTTACATCAGCAAAGATGACCCTTCATTCCAAACATCCCCAACCCTTGGATTACCTCCTTGAAATGCGAAAGGACACTGGTTTTGGCTTCAATACTTTCCCTCCAACTTAGGTGCCTAAACATGGAAGATAAACAGTACATTATGTTATCATGGAATCTAGCAACACTCGACTCACAGATAACCCCCCTATGAAACTTGTCTGTTACCTAGGTTCGTGAAGTTCAAGCACGCAAAACGAGGTGATTTTTCAATTCATCTCGAAATGCATTCCAAAGCTTCAAATAGTTAGTTTGAGCATCCCCCTACGTTCGCCTCGCGAAGACCTTCAAAACGAGTACCTTTGCAAGTTCTCACTGTTGATACTTAGTAAAATTGTGAAAAGTGCAGTGGTCTGAAAAAACAACACTCTACTTCTTTTTGGAAAATTGACTTAAGTGTCAAAAGTGCAAGGGCACCAAAAATCAGCGCCCTTGCATTTAAGTGATTTTTGTTTTGGTGCAATGGCACTGATTTTTAGCGCCCTTGCACTTTTCTTCCAGACTTAGTCATTTTTTGTGCAATGGTGCTAATTTTTAGTACCTTTGCACTTTTTCCAGACTTAGTCATTTTTTGTGCAATGGTGTTGAATTTTAGCACCTTTGCACTTTTTTCAGACTTAGTCTTTTTTGTGCAAATGGAGCTGATTTTTAGCACCTTTGCGCTTATTCCAGACTTAGTCATTTTTTTGTGCAATGGTGCTAAATTTTAGCACATTTGCACTTTTTCCAGACTTAAGTCATTTTTTGTGCAATGGTGCTGAATTTTAGCACCTTTGCACTTTTTCCAGACTTAGTCATTTTTTGTGCAACGGTGTTGAATTTTAGCACCTTTTCACTTTTCCCAAACTTAGTCATTTTTTGTGCAATGGTGCTGAATTTTAACATCTTTGCTCTTTTTCCAAACATAGTCATTTTTTGTGCAATGGTGTTGAATTTTAGCACCTTTACACTTTTGGCAATTTTTAACTTAGTCTCTTCAAACTTATTCTATTTCCATTCCGGACCCCGTTTCTTCGCTCCCGCATCGTTTTTCGTGCCTAGTTGCTCATTTCACGCTTGCTCAACATCGTTTCTCCCTTCACGCTTCCCAATGCTACTTTTTCTGCTAACGCCTATTGATTCACCATCCTTGCAATTTCTCTCTAGATTTCATCAAGTGATCCTAAAGGTGACATCTTCTGATCTAGTGAACTATCCCAGATCTACAAAGAAGCCGTTATGCAGCAAGTTGAGGATGATAGTTTTTCCCCAAAGCCTCAATACATATGATTTGCGATATACGACTGACACTTGATAATCTCAAGATGCATCCTCGCGGGTGCAAGAAAATCCATTCATTTGCCAGAAGGTTGATCACAAGAGCTCATACCCTTCTAGATTACATAGTCAGCTCAAATGATGCGTTCATACAGGAGACCAAGAAGAAGTATGAAGACTTCGCGCCCAAAAGGAAGGAACCATGAAGATTCTTGATCTCCAATGTTGAACATTTTGATGCTTCCCTTTATGCATCTTGTAAATAGTTTTTGACATCTTAAATGTCTTTTCTCGAAGTGTAATTGCACCAAAATTCTAAGATGGAATTTCTTGAAGACAAATTACATTTTGACTTAGTCAAAATTTAAGTGAGATTTTCCTAAATTAACTCACCTAACTTTCCTAGATTTACTCTTCCCTCTCTTTTATAAATATGAGGGATTTCTATTGTAAAGTTGATCCTTTAGTTTTTGCAACGAAGTGTTGCTCAATTTGCAACAAATTGTGAAACTTTGTGTTCATGTTTTGTGAATCTAAATCTAAATCAATAAAGAAAGAAGTTGCATACCAAACTTTGCATTGGATCAATTGTCTCTCGAATTTGATTGAGATTGGTGGTGATTAGTTTATGAAATCTAAAGGACTTCAAGTAATTCATGTAAACTTTGTGTTACATCTTTTATTTGGATTTATATTTGTGTTTGATTAACTATTGTTGAATGATCTACAAGACTTTGTGCTTGTAATTGTTCATGCTATTTGGATACTTTGGTTTAATGATCTACAAGACTTTGTGCTTGTGATTGCTTATGTTGTTTGAAGAATTGTTGCATCTAAGAAGACTTTGTGCTTCTAATGCAACAAACGACACATCTTCCACAGATTCACCATTGAAAAAGCTACAAAACGACTTTGGCCTTCGTGAGCTTTCCCTTTTCTTTTACTTGTTTATTGTTAATCACTTTTGGTACCTCTACACTTTGCTTTGACAAGATAGAGGTATTGGTATTACTGTTTGTTGATCGTTTAAGGTTATTGTGAATTGAGAACTTCCAACAGTGAAGCATTGTAAACATCTTCTCTAAAAAAAGAGAGAAGGATGAATGTGACACACCCCCCCACTTTATAAGTATTGTGTACATTGTGTAATTACTTTATTTGTTTTACTATAGCTTCTGTCTGTAGTAAGAAGGACGCCTCCCCTTTCTAAGAGGAGAGATTTATATCTCACATAGCTATGGCTGAAGTCCTAGCTGTGTAATCTATCGAAAAGTTGATTACATAATTTTCACCCAACACATTAAATGCAATAAATGATGGAATACCAAGAGACACTTGTTGCCTCTTTCCAAGCTCCCACTTGGAGAACACCAACAATCATTAATTTATCCTTTTCCTTATCTTTTATTATCCCATTCTAAGCGTTCACATGTGAGAAAACAATATTAAATATTTATGTCCACAAGTCACCTTTATCATTGCTAGTGGAACCCATCAACCTTTATGAATATATTGCAAACAATGGTAAGAATTAATGGTACAAAATATTTTCTCAATACACCCTAAGTGCCTAGAGACACTTTCCAAGGATGTTGGAACCATGACATATGACATAGGATTTACAAGGTAGATGGCACCTTAATCCTAATACACACAACCTTCACTTGAAGGTATTACTTGGAATCGAAAGAAACACCATAAAGCAAGGATGGTAGCTACATGTAATATGGTGAGCAACCCATATTGGGATGGATTGGTAAATGCTTTAGTTGTTGCTAGTACAAGTTGTAAGACACCAATTTTGCATAATTTCAGTGGCCAAATTGACAAAGGAAGTTGTCAAAAATAGATGGCTAATACAAGTTATTAGAAGAATAAGGCAAAAGAGGGCTGCAACAGTTTATAAGATGGTAGGAAAAAGATGCTAATAAACTCTTTAGTGGCCTCAAGTAGCATATTGGTGTTCTTGAAGTCTGTAGATATGCCGTACATGAAGTCAACAATGCTGGTACTTTGTGCAATATAGAGGTTGATCTAAGAGGTTGGGGTGGAGAATGTTATCCAAACTGTGATACACAACACTACTACATATGTAGTTGTAAAGCAACTTATACAAGAGAGGCATCCCACTATTTGTTGAAGCTTCATGTTGTCCATTTCCTAGATTCATTAGTTGAGGACATTGAGAAGATTGGATGCATCAAAAGCATGATTGAAGGTGTTAGGAACATTACAAAAAAACTATCTACACCATACTTGCATCCTTAGTTTGATGAGAGAGCACACAAAATGCAAGGAGCTTGTGAGATTGGGTTGACTAAATTTACCACAAATTTTATCACTTTGTAGAGCATTGTAGGGGCAATACCTTCTCTCAAGCATATGTTTGTGAACAATGCCTAGTTGGGATCTCCATATTCCAAAAATCTAGATGTAGAAAAGGCTACAATGACAGTTTTTGATGATTATTGGTCAAGAATATAGAGGAGATACACAAGATAAGCAAAAATACTAAAGTATTAGAGGAACTTTTGTATTTTCTATTTAAATTTCTATTATTTAAAATTTAAGTTTCAATTTTTTAGGAGATAGTCTTTCATAAAGGTTATTTGTTTTATTGATGTGGATAAAATGTCAATGACCTATCTCTAGGAGGTCATGGATATGGTCAAGGAGGCCATTTTGCATTGTTAGGGTGGGAACAAGAGAAAATATGAAATCATTTAGTGCATCATGAATTGTAGATGGATAGGCCAACTCTACCAGCCAATATGCATCATGGGGTACAACCTAAACCCCAAAATTTTCTTCTCTAATACATTTAAAGTTGATGAGGAGATCATGATAGGCCTTACTACATGCATAGAGAAGATGACACCAAATGGAGGCCTTAGAGACATAATTCTAGATGAGTTAGAAATTTACAAGGGTGCAAAAGGGAGGCTTTTTTCTTCACCTTTATAAATTTGAAAGAGGGTAAACTAACAAGAAGGTAAAAAAATAGTCCTAATAAATGTAATTTTAACTTTTAGCTTAATGTTAGAAAGTTTTTACTTTTACTTAATACTTATAATTTTTTAAATTTTCTATTTGTAAATTTGTGGTGGGGAATTTTTGGTGTTGGAACACTAAATCTTTATATACTAGCTATCCGCATTTTTCCTTAGCTATGTAATGCTTCTAGGTGGGAGTGCAAATAGAGCCAATTTAAGAGCCATCACAATAAGAAGAAAAATAAGTTGACCAACAAGCGCCTCAATGACCTTTGTCCAATACAACCTTCACCTTCAAACCAAAAGGGTGGAGGGGATGGACTCTCATGATGCCATCAGCTTAGATGACATTAATCCATATTGCAATTGAATTGTCAAAGATGAAGACATATCTTCACTAATGAAGATCTCATTGAATTGGAGAGAGAAACAACAGCATCAAAAGCATTGGAGCAAGACATAATTGAGGAATCAGTCGCTCCTCTTGATGACTGAGATTTACCTTCTACTTTGAGGCTGGACAGTACAAGCACTAGGCATGGGAAGAAGTTGTAGATTGTAGTTGGCTGTTATACAATTAAAATTGGATTGTCAAAGAGCAGATATAAGTTCACTAATGAAGATCCCATCAAATTGGAGAGAGAAACAACAGAAAATGAAGCATTGGAGGAAGACATAGTTGAGGAATCATTCATTCCCTATGATGATTGAGATTCGCCTGCTAGTTTTAGGCTGGATAGTACAAGTACTAGATGGGGAAGAAGTTATAGATTGTAGTTGGCTGTTATACAATTATACAATGTTTGAAACTTTGAACGTTGAAGGATCACATGACATCTAATCTTTGAATTATGAGAAATTGATAATTAAAATAGACTTGTCTTCTCTAAACATATTCTATATCTCATAGACCAATTTAAGTTTCTTTTGTGTAATTACATAGTTTGTTTTTAGCCGAAGTTTTATGTCCAAATCACAATTTTGGACTGCCAAATTTGTCAAAGTTCGAACTTTCAAACAATGGTATTTGCTTTGAATTTATTGTCCTTTTTTCCCTATTTTTTCTCTATTATAACTACTGTACATCCCAGTCCCTTTGACTTTGACTTGATCATTCATGGTTACTAATATAATTTATTTCTTTCTTTCTGCCTTCCACCTTCGAGACAAAATCAAAAATCACCTAAAAAAAACACAGACCCTAGATTTCAAACACAGAAGGGACATCAGTGTTCATTTTTTTCGTCTTGTATTGTATTTCTTGGTGTTCTTTAATTCTCAGATGCACAATGTTATTTAGGATTTGGGTTGTACTACCTCACATATAAAATACTTTTCTTATTGTCATTGGATGTTTATGAAAGTTTTGCAATCTTTAATTAGACATTTTCATAATTTGAATGCATTTCACTTCACACGTGTATATATGAAAATAATGATGATTGCAAAATTGCATTTGATAATTCTTATGCTGAAACTTCAAAAGCTTCTGCATGTACCTGCACTTTCTAGTTTATTCATTTCTAAAGATAGAATATCGAATGACAAACAGTAATAACAATGTTGCAAGACATCATATCAAAAATAAAATAAATATCCAGACATCAATAAACATATGCATTAACATGCATCACATCTATAGGGTTAGCATCAATGCATGCCTACTTAAGCTTTGTGTTAAATGCTAAAGAAATGGACACTCATCTAGTATTATTTGTGAAAGAAAATGCCTCTAAATAACTAGTCAGACTGTCGTCAAGGTTCCTTATCCAGTGCATTAATGTCATGGAATCATATTATTCTTACCTCAAACCAAAGCAAACATCAATACCTCACCACATTACTCTTCTGAATTTCAGTATATGATCCATAGGATTATCTAAGTTTGGTGTAATGGAGAATTCACAGACCTTCAAGGACAACAGCTCTTACACCAAAATTGATGGCTTTATCCTGCACCAAGAAGCTGACGACAAAGATGTTCACAACAAAGCTTTTAAGATGTTCACAACAAAGCTTTTGATGAAACGACTCTCTATACCAAGGTTGGCACAAACTTCACACCAAGAAAATGGGCGAGTAGTGTATGTAATAGTCATAAGAGACTGTAACATCAATGAACATCGTGCCCGGCCAAAATGACGGCAATATTAGCTTGCAACAAAGATATATTATGATGACAGCCAAGACTTTGAAAGAATAATGAACATTTTTTCTGTAGTTATTGTCAACAGCCAATTTTTTTTGTTAAGTTGGTAGTTATATGGCAGTTGGTTTTTAGTTCAGTTATCTTTTATCTTATAAATGTTATTCTCCTCTCTCAAATAGCATTTGGAGAAGTTTTGAGCCATGCACATTACTTGCATTGTGTTGATGATCTGCAGATCATTGTTCTTGTTTATTGCTGCCCTATTCTTTCATCTAGTATCAGAGCATCTTCAAGATCCCGGGCCATGAAAGAAAACCATGATTGTGAATTGTGTTGTGTGGGGTGAATAGATTGACAATTAAGATCTGCGTGAAGGGATCCAAACGCTTCACATATATTGCTGCAGTAAAATATCTTTTAACTCAATGTTAATTCTTTCCTTGAGTGATGTTGGCCTATGAGAAGCTCATGAAAAAGAAGAGTGGGAAAGTAAAAAATACTTTGCAATGCCTTGCAAACAAAGAGCCACAAACTTTTGAAGAAGCTCACGAAAAGGAATAATGGATTGAAGCAATAAATAGTGAGATAGTAGCAATTGAAAGGAATGACACATGGGATTTGATTGCCTTATCTTTTGGCAAGGAAATTGTTAGCACAAAGTGGACGTACAAAATTATGTACAAATCTGATGGCAGGATTGGTAACCATTGGTAACGTTGGATTGGTAAACATAAGGTTAGACTGGTATCCAAAGGGTGCATTCAACATGAAGGTTTTGATTATACTAAAACATTTGTCTTTATCACACGAATGAATACTGTTAAAGACTAGTATTGTCTTTTACAACTCAACACAGTTGGACTATTTATCCAATGGATGTTAATAGTGTTGTTTTAAATGGTTATATTAATGAAGCAGTTTACGCCACCCAACCGAAAGGATTTGAAATACCTTCTTAAAAACACTATGTTTACAGATTGAAGAAGGCCTTCTATGGTCTTAAGCAGGCACTGAGAACATGGTGTTCCAGAATTGACTCACACCTACAACAAAAAGGTTTTGTAAAGAACCAGTTGGATCCCAATCCTTATATCAGGAACTCAAGTAGTGATATTTGTATCCCGGTTCTCCATGTGGATGATCTCATCTCCACTAGAAATACATCAACTTTATTTGCAGAGTTTAGATTAATTATGGTTGCAGAATTCAAGATGACTGATTTGGGATAGATGCACTGTTTTTTGGTTTAGATGTATGGCAAAATTAAGATGGAATGTTCATGCCTAAGAAAAAGTATGTTTTAGATATCTTACAAAGATTTTATATGAAAGATTGAAAACTAATTGCCATACCTATTCAAGTTGGACTTAAAGCTGTCCACTTTTGATGAGTCTAATGTAGTGAATCCCACTTTATATAGGCATTTGATTGGTAACTTAATCTACTTGACTACTACCAACATAAAATCACATATACAGTGAGTTTTCTCTCTAAGTTCATGTCAAAACCTAAGGATTCTCAGGTATCTTAGAAGGCCATTGAATTATGGTCTTCATTTTCAACATTCAGAGGATAGTAGATTAAATGTCTACTTCTAGTAGTACCTTCAATTTTGATTTTGCAGTATTTTCTTGGAAGTTCAAGAAACAACTATTGTATGACTTTCAACAGCAAAGGCTGATTACAGAGTTGTCACCTTCACAGTTTGCCAAGCAATTTGGTTGAGGAGATTGTTAGAGGATATGACAACAAATACTGTAATACATGATGGTCCCACCATATTGTATTGTGATAATCAAAATACTATACAAATGAATAAGAATCAAGTGTTTTATAACAAATAACCAAAATACTATACAAATGAATAAGAATCAAGTGTTTTATAACAAGACCAAGAAAAATTAAAATTAAAAATCACTATATCATAAAGTTGGTTCCACAAGTAGTCGAGATTTTATAATACTCTATAAAAGATCATATAGCTGATATATTCATAAAGCCCCTCCCTCTTGACCGGTTTCAAAAACTTTAAGATTTGCTTTGAATCCTTACCAATGTTCATTATGGGAAGAATAAAAGAATAATGAACATTTTTTATAATTATTGTTAACGGGCTGTTTTTTAAGTTAAGTTGGTAGTTAGAAAACAATTGATTTTTCATTCACTTGTATTTTTGTCTTATAACTGTTATTCTCCTCTCTCTCAAATAATATATAGAGAACTTTTTATCCTTACACATTACTTGTGTTTTGTTGATGATATGCAGATCATCATTCTTGTTTATTACTGCTCTATTCTTTCAGACCTAAGACAACAACAAACACCCGTGATGAAGATTTGGCTACATATAAAAAGTGGCACCATGCATTGGGCACCGTGTCAATCAACCGTTGAAAAGATAAAACAATTGTACAGAAAAGACGACTGATCTAGTAGATGGTTTGGAATCCATGAAATTCGTTATATTGTTAGCTAAATATGTACTTACGTATATAATGCTCAGTGATGAGGAAAAGAATGATGTATCAAACAGACTGCTGCGATTTTTGAAGCAAGGAAAATCTTTAGCCAAAATACCATATCCCGCATAGCAGATGAATTTCCTTGCAACACATTTAACAAAGAAACACTAATGATGAATTGCACAAGGGTCATTGAGCAGAAGAATGTCCTCAAATTAGTGAAGTGCTTCATTGAGGAAAATAAATAAAAAAATCTCTTCATGCTTCATATTGTGGTTTTCTACAATCATGCAGGTTCGTAATGCTCATTCTACATATTATCAGAGTTCGCGGTAAATAACTCACTATTCTAACTATACTATTATGTATTTCTACCGATGGCATTTGTGTACATGTGTAGAAGAAAAGAATTCCAATTCTACGTCTCTTCTTGTAGAATTTCTATGTAGACAGTTTTCAGACTAAAACAATTCTGATCACAAGTCTTTGTGGCAACATTCGTTGTGTATGATTGAATTAATCCCCGAGAGTACATCTGTTGGCAATTATTCAAGTCATTGGGATCTCTCTACATGGCAACCTCTCAAACCAAGATGGCTTTCCACGTTGGGCCTTCCTCACAGATTGTTGATGACAGCATTATCCATCTTGACCATCTCCAGCACAATTGATCGCATAGCTTGCTCATTTTCTTTGGCTAGTTAAGGGTCTCCATCAGTTTACAAGTCAAAACAACGCACCATATTCCACAAGGCGATAGGAAATGTCAATCTTTATTCTCTCTAGGAAGGGATAGGTGTCTTGTCCACATAATGTTTGAGGGCAATCTGAAATACTATTTTTCAGGGACTCTAGAGCTCAAGAGGTTCCCTAACAACTTTCTTTAGTTATCTTGACCAAAGATGCTTGCCCCTCTACCTTGAAGAAGTCGTCACTCTAGGATATCGAGACTTACATGGGACTCATAGAACAACAAGCTGGTTAACTATTTGTAATATTAGAGCTTCACACATAAATAGGGAAATAGGGATAGGTTATTGAGATGATGACCCCCCAGTTCTTCATGCTTTGCTACCAGACCTCAATTTCTTCTTCTCAAATTAAACACGATGGGTCATCTACTCTTTGTTGCTGAAAGCCATCTAGTTCTCTCTGCACGCACTTCTTGTTACAGGGACAAGCGCCTTCAACAATTTTCTTCTCATCTTTGGATTTTCGTTCACCTTAGAATGTTAGGACAGATTCTAAGGAGAGCTTCTTCTTATTGTGTTCAATTAGGATGTATTACTGAAGATATTAATAAATATTTATAATGGTGAAATTTGTATTTTATACTATTTTTTATTTAGTTTTGTGTTTATTTTAGTAAAATGTTTTAAATATAATAATATATTGATAAGTAATATATTTTTTATTAGATTAAATGGTTAATGCTATTATCTTCATTCATATTTATTGTATTTTATTTTCACTTATTCTATACATTTGTCATTTTTCTATTTTTATTTGCACTCATTTTGGTACATTTGCTTCATATTTTAGGATCACCATTTTAGACATATGATTCACTTTTGTGTAGCATATAATTCATATGGATCAATCTTGTTGTCCATGGAAATGAGCCCACAATTCAAATCATTAAATTCAAATTCAAACTTTCTTGCTTTCTTTATGAGTCAACTTAACATAAGTTTGTGTGACATGTTGCTATGTCATGATATATGAAGATATGTCATGTGCAATTCATTTTATAAGACAATTACAAGGAGAAAATCATTTAAACACACTTTGATTTTCGAAGGGGCAAAAGAATCAAATCAACATTGTTTGAATACAAGTCATCTACATGTTTGTGTATCTTGTCTTCAATATCATTCATCATTGTTAATCAAGACTATCAAGAGGGTTGACCTAGGAGAATTCAATCACCTATCAAGTCAACATTTTCTCCAATGGTATCCCTAGACTCCACCTTGACAAATCTAGATACCTAGAAGATAAAGGCAAATAGGTTGTTAGGTGTCATTTTGATAGATCATTCTCACATGGTACAAATTAGATTTGCACAACAAATCAAATCTATAATGATTGGAATCAATATGTCAAATTATGAAAATAACCTAGTTCAAATTTCATCGTAATACTTTGAACATATATAAGAAGCCATGGTTCAAAATTATAATTCAAGAATTATGATCAAACAATAAAAATTATCTATCAATCATCGAAATCAACTAATTTCTTTTCTATTTATTTCTAAATTTCTAAATTCTATTACATACTCTGACACAACTCTTAATTAAATTATTTAATTGTCATATTAATAAAACTAATTTTAATAAATAAATCTACTTAATTTTTTTTAGTATTATATTAATACTTTATATTATTGAAGATGGAATTACTTATCTTTTTGTTCAAGATCTTGACACTTACTAAGCAAACTAAAACCTCTTAGTCAAAGGATCTCTCTTACATTTAGAGTCTAATTTTGATAGTTGATTTTACTCATAAAACATTTTTTTTACAACTATCTTTTTAAAATTATATTTTGAATATTAAACATGTTTTATTATAAATAAAATCATATTTAAACTAAATATATAAAGAATAATCTCATATAAATTTTAATGATCTAATTTAAAATCTCTCATTTTATAAAAATAACCTTTGTAAAATTTTAATTATAATTTATAATAAAATATCTAAATATAACTATACACCCATCAAATTTAGGATAGACTTCCACTTCATTACTTTTATACATGAATTTTTACTTTTTAAAACTTATCTATTTCAAGCTCCATCCTAGATTATATTTAACCAGGATTTATCTATTTTAAGTAACCTCTGTTAAAATTCATTCTATTCTCTTGTTTGATAAAAGGAAAAGGCAATGTCCATATAGACAACTGATTGCACCTTTCACTGTATTTATTAATTAATTGAAAATAAAAAGTGCGTTCACTTTTTATTTTCAATTAATTAATAAATACATTACCTAGACAATTCGAAAAGGCCTAAAAAGCATACCAAACTTGGATATTCTAGTCATTTAACGTTTCACGTGAAGTGTAGGTGACGGATACATTACCTACGTTTCATTTCAATTTTCGATTAATTAATAAATACATTACCTAGACAATTCGAAAAGGCCTAAAAAGCATACCAAACTTGATCATTCTAGTCATTTAACGTTTCACGTGAAGTGTAGTGACCACTTTGGCTTCTTACTGCCGTACTTGTCTGTCAGGTGCGTAAGCAATACTATTCCAACCATCATCTTTGTCTTTCCGTGACTCTGTATCTCATTGCCTCATTTTTTGCCCAGTTACCTACCCACGACTGGTTCGAACATATATGTAATTACAGCTTGGGATGCATATTTACTTTACTCTTTAGTCATTGGAGTCGGTGCCCGACCATCTTGAGGAGATTATCAAGCTTCAGATGTAAAGTTACAAGCAGGAAAAAGGGACTAAAGAGGAAGCCGGATCATCGGGAATTTATCTTTGTTATGTGTTTTAGTTTGGCCTAGAAAGAGGCTTAACAAGAAGCTAGACACTTTTTGGCTGGATCAGTCTCTTTGTTCATCTAAAGGCCTCACCATTGCCAAAAAAAAAAAAAAAAATGTTGATGTTTAAGAAAAATTGTTGCATGAAGTGGGATCTGCAGATACAATCCATTTCATTGACTAGGACCAGGTTGCTTTGTATTTGCTATTTTCATTGTTATTTATGGTGAGACTAAACAAAATCCAACAGAGCCGAAAAAAGTGGAAAACTGACAGTAGACAAGATTCTTTAGTATGAGAAAATGTTACTAATTAAGGATTTAGTCCAAAAAAAGCTTTGAAACCCATCATTGGAATGACAAAATTTGTGAGACTCTTTTGGGTTGTGCTTGATAGGCTGTGTAGGTTCCAATGTTTCACATCTCTCTATGGGTTTCCCCATGGACCATCATCAGGGAAAAGATTGAAGACAAAAGAGCGTTCAAAAATTCATAAATTGAATCATCTAAATTTGAGATGAATTTTAAAACAAATTTGTAGCTGGAGGGAAACAGCAAAGCGTCATGTACCTGCAGCTGTGCCTATCCATGCAGAGCAATTTGAATCCACCATAGTGAGCACAAGCCGATTTCCATTAAGTAGACTGGAATTCCTATTCACATCTTCCACAGCGACCTCAATGGCTCTCTTTGCAATATCTCCAATGGTGGTATTGTATGCAAGCAGAGCCCCTATATTTATAGTTTTGGGTTTTACATTTTGGGGAAACAATAAGCACAAGGTCATCACCACGAAAAATCCCACCATGGGGTGCATGTCCAGGTGGGCTAAACCGGTCTGCCTTAAAACTTCCTTGCACACAAGTTGGGTATTGTGCATGTACAAGGACCCAAAAGGGCTCGAGTTTGGATTGTTCAGAATCAAATGCTAATGAAGTACAGTGAACGTGGTATATTCAGGGGTAAAGAAATAGTGCAGATTGAGAGAGTTCTCAAGATCTTGACCTTAAGAGCAAGGTCAGATGAGGTGAGTAGGCAACCATACCAGCTGTCCTTCAGAACTTTTCCAAATAGGTTAAAGCAAAGATTTTCTTCTCCATTAACCAACGCTAAATATAATACTCACCATGAAGACTGCTTACTCTATTTAGTCCTTGTACCTGGGAGAATGTGAAGGGTAACTTCCAAAGTAGAGTTTGGATGGGAGGGATACAAGGCTGTTATTTGCAGTTTCAAGAACAGATTAATGGTATTTATTATGTGAAAAATGGTTATCCAGGAAATGTCCCTCGCGAATTGTACCGGACGGTGTACATGATCTGCACGATAGTTTTACTTTTTGGGGATTTTCCAGGAAGGGGATCGCAAAACTGTGGGACCCTGTGCAATAATCATAACAACAATCTTTCATGAGTACCAATTTGGAAATTGCTCGACAAAACGTTTCTCGTCTCGAGATTCCGGGAATACGATTTCTTTATGTGCCAGTAGAAACTATTGGTAAAGGAGATCCAGCTGTTACTAGGAAAAGTTCCGAAACTTGCCAATCAGCACCAGTGTAGCTCAAATTGCCTTTTTAGTTGCCATCTCCTTAGAAAACTCTTCGTATGCCTCACATTGTTAACGTGTAGGTTTATTGACTGAACTAATTGGTTATAAAATCCTCTTTTATACGTTGTCAAAGTAGCTGTTGATTTTTTGGGGAATTTGAATCCAAACAGAGTCCTTTTAAAGGGATGAGGCCAATCCTGACCCACTCTAGCTAAATGGATACTTCACTCTGTTCAAATAAGTTCCAGAACATCAATTCTTTCTTTTCTCTCTTTCATAAAGGTGGTTGGTTTTCTCATCATTTTAGATCTGAATCAGTTTATTGTCACATCCTGCAAATAATCATATCAAAAACACTTAAAAACATATTCACTCTTTCTTGATACGATAACAATAAGGTTCAAAGGTTTTTTTCTCTGAAATAAGGGAGCACGTTTTATTTATTTATGTAAACTTTTATTTATTTATGCAAACTTGTATTTATTTATGCAAACTTTTAATTAAATGTAATATGTTTAAATGAATTATTTATGATCGTAAACTTATGAAATGTAGGTCAATAAAGATTGAGTCAAAATTTTGATAAATTATTATTTAATAAAAAGGAGAACTTTTTTAATAATTTTGGTGTTTTTTGAGTTTTTTACTTTTTAATAATGGGGTTGCAAGCTAAGTGGGTTTAACCTTGGGAAAACTTTGTGGTTAAGCGTGCTTGAGTTGGAGTGGTACTGGGATGGGTGACCTCCCAGGGAGGCCCAGTGTTTCACCTCTATGAGTGTCACCTAGATGCAATGAGTGCTAAGTGAACCATTCACTATCATGAGAGATGGGTTATTATAAACCACTACTCATGAAACATGGGTCAATGAGTTTGACTCGTAAAACTACATGGTTGAATCCTGATAGCAATATCACAATTTGACACACTGTGGAAAATAGCTCCTATTTATCAAGTTAAGAAGGTATTATTTGTAATGGTGAAATTTGTATGTCCATGCCATTTTCATTAATGTTTTTGTCCTACTTTGATGAGATTGTCCTAAGTGAAATAACTAGTCTACAAGTAACATATTCTTGCGTGAATTCAGCTTACAATAGCATTATGTCTGAATCTCATTATCGTGCATCTCAAGAGATTGGTCTTGATTCCTAGATCTTGTATTTATGATCCTAGATCAAATTCACAATTGTGGAGTTGACCTAGGTCATTTTTGCACTTGCAAATTTCAACCTAAACATTAAAATTCAAATTTTGAACTTAGATGTTGTTGACTGGAATTCACTAATCATTGTGAGATAACCTATTCTATGTTTTATTGATTTGTGTGCTTGGTCATTATATTTAAAGACAATTATTCACTCATTTAAAATCATGTTGGAATGTGAGAAGAACATCTAGATCAAAGAGATTAAAAGGAAAATATCTTCTAGATAGTTGTTTACTTGTAGCATTGCCCTAGTCCATTACATGCATGCTTGTTGTCTTTGATCTTTTACTTATATTTGTATTAAAGTTAGTCTAGGAGGATCCTAAATAAAGTGAACTCAACCATCACAAGTTGGTAGATTCCCCAAAGGTGCTCCTAAACATTGTCCCTCCTTACACAAATTCACATATTAAAAATAGAGGCAAAGTGAATTCTAACAACCCATAATCTGTTAGCTTGGATCCATGAGTATTCAAGTTAGCATGACCTTGGTGAATCATCTTCTAGCATCTATCACATCACATATTCTTCCAAAATATGAGCTAAGAGTGACATTTAATTTATTTTGATTTTTGTACTTGATTTGTTGTATTATTTCAAGTTCCATCTCATTTGTATAAGTCAATTGTTTGCTAATTGTTTCCATTTATTTAATCATCCTAGATAAATTATGATTCCATTTAGCCCCTTTACATTTCAGGTGAAACCAACCACTCTTACATCTTTAAGAGCTTGATCTTAGGGTTTTGCCTTCTTCCATTAGGGTTTTTAGATATATTTTTTATAATTACACAATCTAATTTTAGACCTTATTTGGACTCTCTATTTTTTTCTCCTTAGCTATAACTTCTTTTAGAATTTTGTACTTTATTGTGTGATTTATCTGGGGTTTCATTTACTAGTTCATTTTTAGATTTGAGTTCTTGCTAACTTTTTTTATTCTAAATCAAACCTTACCTCTCTTTTTCCCTTAAGTAGGGTTTTGTGTGTTTGCATGCTATTATATCATTACCATCCTCACATTCCCTAAAGGAGAATTCCTCATTTAAATCCTTACATGGCTCAATATAATGAGAATGGTGATCCTAATAATGTTTGCATGATAATAATTATCACATTTTTATTGAAAATGAGGCTAAATATTATGATCTCAAAGCACTTTTGGAACAACAATTTGCATATGAGCTTGCTAGTTCAGTTGAGACAAATAGTCCTAAGAAAATTAGTTCAAGCTTTTCATAATTTGTTACATATTAAACAATTTGGGTGGGAAGTACTCCAAGGCATTGGTGCTAAAGCTACTCCTAGTTCTTTGAATGGTGTATACTCTTGCTATTTTTCCCTTGCCTTGTCCTTAAGTATGAGATATCTCCCAGTTTGTTCCTCCCATTATAACCACTTCCCATATGGACTTTTTCATATTCACCCCTCTTCTTCCCATCCTATTACAACTTCACCTACCTTCCATGTTATTCTTATGAGCATAACAACTATACATGACCAGAGTGTTTCTTCTACCATTTCTATCTTCATTACTACTATTGCATCTCTTTCCCATCCTTCCTATCTCGTCTCTACATCCAACATGACCATCTATAATTCTATTGTTCATCCCAACCCATACCCCTCTTTCATAGCCTATTCCATACCATATTGTATCTCTCCTACCATTGACATGTATTCACCTTATTAATCTCTTTCCTATCAATTATTTTTCACTTTATTTGTTGTTTCCCATTTTATTCACACCAATATCATTCCCACCTCTACCTTGGATACACTATTTGAATACTTTGATCAACTTAAGAAGAAAGTGGAAAGTATTCCCACTAAATAAGATTATATTGCATAAAACCCTCCACATGACACATTGTATTGCATTTGAGATATGTTAGAATTGTTTTAAACACGAGTAGTAGGATCAAACAACGAAAAAAGAAACCTTCCACTCAAGAGATTTGTAAACAAATAATTGAAATATTCCTCAACAAGAAAAAGATACAACAATGAACCTCAATAATTTTCAAGGAAAACAAAAGTCCTCAAAGGTTGAGAGTTCTATCAAAGGCATGAAAGCTCGAGAGATAATACAATGAGGGTTGAGTGATATATAGGAGCAACCATAAATGGTAGAGTGATTAGATCATGACAAGTGTCAACATCTCACGCAATGAGACATAATGATCTAATAATAGCTCTCTAGTTAACATAGTAAATTACCCCTAAGTTTAGCTTAAGTGCATGAGAATAAATTAGACTAATAATTAATTAAATTCTTTATTAGCTAATGCATGATTACTATAACAAAATAACTTTACATATACATTGTACATAAAATTTGTGACACCTAGATTTGAGTTATATCATAGTAAAGGAGATTTGCATGTTCATTCACAAGCTTCTTATTCTTTATGCCAATATTTTTCATATGAGGATAAATTTTTTGGATAAGTTATTATAGCGTCAAAAATTATAACCCTTGACAATTTCTCACTAGGTTTAGCTCCCCCTATGTGTTTGTACATAATTATGCACTTAATTACCCATTTTATAAACATCCTCAAAAAATCAAACAAGGGAAACAAAACAAAGCATTCAATATTAGCCCTTGACACTTTGGACCCTACAAAGAATGAGTTTGGTCTAGGGTGCCCCATGCCCTAGACCACCTCTTTTTGGCTCCAATTTGAATATGTCAATGTCGATATTTTATTACTTGAATTTCCAATTTTAATTATTGGCTATCGACATTTGATTTACAGGAAAATAGAATAATTGCATATAAATATTGTAGTGTAGGAAAATGTAAATCTTTACATTTTCTCATTTATTTGGGACCCCCTTGTTAAAATGGACTTAATAATATCTTGATTTAGTGTTGTTAAATGCACTTCTTTACATTTACATACTTATTTGGGCCCTCTTAATTAAATAGGCTTAATTATGCCTTAATTATCCCTTTAATTCATTTACAAAGCCTATTAAATTACATTTTTGAAGGGGAAACCCAACATTAATTAATGCCTAAACATAACACTTCACATTGAGCAATGTATGTTCTAGGTATAGGGACTTGGGACTCCCTAGACTTTTAGACCTAAATTTAAAATATGTTTTTCATGGTATTTTAACATCTCTAAATCCATAATTCAATGTCAGCTTGTGATATTTGAATTTCGGGAAATTAACTATAAATACAAGGTCATTTCACTAAGTTTCACCTAGCAATTTTATGAGATTTCAAGAGCAACAAAAGGCATTCAAAAGTAGATATATCAAAAAAATATTATAGCATTCAAGATCTATCCATCATGTCAATGTCTTATTGCATCATGCATGTTTTTGGGGCTAACATTGTGATGTAGGTTTCATGATCGAGTCAAGCATTCAAAGTATCATTTCAAGCAAGATTCAAGTGTCAAGATCCACATCCAATTCAACCATTTCATGCAAGTTGCAAACTTTCTAATATTCCCATTATCAAGGTTTCATTCAAGGGTTTGTTGAGTGGTAACATAGCTTTTTTCATTCTTCATTTCCTCTTTCATTCCATTATTTCAATTCAAGGTTTCATTACCAAAATGGGGTTTGACCAAGGAAAAACCCCATTCACCCAAAAATAAACATTTTCTCTCTTGTATGTGTGATTGCAAATTTAGGTTGAGGAAGACGTGAAGAGATTTTGAAGTGCAAGATTTACAAAGTTTTCAAAGTTGCAAAAACTTGTTAAAGTTGTCGTCAAATCACATAATCTAACCTATATATCAGATTTCCAACTTTTTGACACTAAAACCTAGACAAATCAGAAGCTTCATATCTGCACTAGAGGCTCCTAAAAGATTGTTGAAACTCATGTACTTGGACTCATTCACCCATGATCAACTTCTAGAAAGCACTTTTGGTGACTGATACACATGTTTTTTCCTTTCTCAGATCTGCATTCTATTTTTTGGTTCTACAAATATTGAGCTTAATCTTCAAGTTCCAAGTGTTAGATTGCATTTTGGTGTTGATTTACTATTTTTAGTTTTTCTCCCCAAAGAGTTGTTTGACCTTGACCCCCATCTTTCAGTCATAAATTTTTTTGAAGATTCTCACTTTGGGTTGATTCACCTAAAGTTTGATAAAAAATTCATTGTGTGGATCTCATTTACTAATGAAATAAAGGAAAGTAGGTCCCTCATCACATCACATTTACCTCACCCCATTAGTATCACCACCTATATTTTTCTTTGTTTCATTTTGGTGAACCTAACTTTTGAGCATCATAACTTATTGATTTGGAGTCCATTTTCAGCCCTAGATCTAGATTTTGCATTTATTTGCATTGCATTGCATTGATTTGCACCTCATTTAGGGTTGTTTACTTGCATTAATATCATTTAGGGTTTTAGGTTTGCATTTTTTCATCCTTTAAAATTTGGAAAATTCAAAACTATTAGTCATTTTGCATAATGTTTACATAATATTTCATCATCATTCATTTACATTACAAAATTGAATCAAAATTGCATCTCAAATTAGGTCTTTTTGCTTGTCATTTAGCATTATTTTGCACTTGCATTAAGACCTCATTTTACAGAAATCTAAAACTACAACTTATTGTTTGAAACCAAAATTTGAAAAGCGTAGAAATCATATCAAAAACTTGCAAATTATATTTTAAAAACCCTAAAGTGAGACTCATTTTCCCATGGGAAAATGAGTCCCTCACCAAGGCTTTTCTTGAATTTTTGGGCATTAAAATCATTATTTTTTCCTTTTGCGTTTTTGTATTTAATTTGTTGTTTTAGTTTCCAATTTTTCTGTTATCTAAAATTGTTCATATTAAGCATAATTTTTCAAATTTAGTGCATTGTTTGAATTTTAAATTGCATCTAAAAGACATCATTTTTTAGGCTTTTGCATAGCATAATAAAAAAATTGTCTTGATTAAATTTGAAAATTGTGTTTACATACTTGCATTACACTTTACATTCTAGGGTATTTCATTGCATCTTACCTCTTATCCATTTTGGGTGCACCTTGGGTTTGTGAAACTTGTATGAGCTTCACAACTTGGTGGCCTATTACCAATACTATCATGAGACGTAGTTCGAGACTCATGTCATCTTGTGATACATCACTCAACGTGGATCTTGGGTTTTCTAACTCTTTCACTCATAGTGTTGACACTAGTCAACCCAATATGGATCATACCCTTAACACTTCATTTCCCATGAATTCCCTACCCACACCTAATATGAATGATGTTGATGCAATGATTGTTAATGTCCCTCATGAGAACCTTAGGAGAATGGACGAAGATTTAGAGAAATTACAAAACTTTGTAAGTTTTGAATCCATCACTAGTCATGCGATTCCTATGATACAAAAGATAATATATTTAATTAAAACTAAACAAGGAATAGAAATGGTGCTTAGCCTTGATCACATCATGAAACATCACATAAGAAGTAAAGAGAAGAATACTATAAATCAATTTTTCAACTTCATTGAAGTTCAACCTCGTAAAGGCCTAACTAAAATACTACTTGACATTGCTTTCTCACAACATGACATAATTAAACATACACATGATGGTCCTCTTTACATAGCTGGAAGAATCAATGACAAGCCTACTAATGGGATATTAATTGATCTTGTTTGTGTAGAGAATGTGATCACTGAAGAATTCTTATTTTTGCATGAGCTTTATCAAGATACTTATAAAAAGTTGAAAGCATGGATCAAAATGCATAATGATTTTGCTTGCCCTACAATAGGTTTGATAACTCTTCCTTTAAAATTTGGACCAAAAACATTAAGTGTCTCATTTTCCATCATCTTGTCATTGGATCAATGTTGTGTGAAGTTAGGCTACCCATGGCTTTGCTCCATCAATGTCATCTTGTTAGTTGTGCAAAAATGCTTAAAGTTTCCATTTGGAAATGAGATCATTACTGTGCATCATAGTGGCTTTAATCCTGTGTCTTCCTGTGGGAATTTCTCAGTTTATTTTGGCCCGAACCTGTGGAACCTATAAGGCATCATGAGAACTTACTTTCAAATTCTATCAAAATTTTAAGGAAAAATGCAAAGCAAATTTATCCCTTACAAATATGCCTCAGTCTACAATTAAGCCTCCTATCATTGACGAAACCATGATTGAACCAAAATCCCTTCCAAGTAAACAAGACCAAAACATAGCAAATCCTTAACCCATTTCCTATTAGAGACTATGAGATAACCAAATAAGTCACATTGTGCCTCCTAAAATCAAACAAGTTTACAAATCTAGAGAGAAAGTATTTGAACAACTTCCCATGGTTCCTTTCATTCCTCCCTTAAGGGAAGAAAATAAACCTATGGTTGATAAACCCGCTCCTAAACAATCACAACTTGAAGATCAAACGAAAAGGAACCAAGATGCTAGAGAGTG